>CAUYON010098414.1:0-15917 GCA_963573935.1 Arctocebus calabarensis | reverse complement strand
TTTTTTTTTTTTTTTTTGAGACAGAGTCTCAAGCTGTCACCCTGGATAGAGTGCTATGGCATCACAGCTCACAGCAACCTCCAATTCCTGGGCTCAAGTGAGTCTCCTGCCTCTGCCTCCCAAGTAGCTGGGACTACAGGCACCTGCCACAACGCCCGGCCATTTTTTGGTTGCAGCCGTCATTGTTGTTTGGCGAGCCCGGGGGTTGGATTCAAAGCTGCCAGCTCAGGTGTACGTGGCTGGCACCTTAGCCCATTGAGCCACAGGTGCTGAGCCTGCTATGTTGGAATTTTAAAGCTCAAAAGAATCCTTCAGGGGCAGGTCTTCACAGTGCCCCTGACTCTAGTCCCCTGGGGTGTGAGAATTCCTCAGCCTGTCCCCCAAATAGAGTTCTTATCCTGACAGCTGTGCTCTTGGCCCCTGCTAAGATCTTCTCATAACCTTTCCACATGGCAGCCCCTGGCCAACAAGACCTTTTCAGTATGGCTGCCTTGCCAGCCATCAAAACTATGGCAAGTCCACTCCAACCAGTATTAGAATCTGGTTGCTGTACACTATTCAAATCTGCTCACTCTTCCAAGCTTTCCACTCAACATGCAGCTTCCTTCAACAACTGAAAACTCTGGAAAGGCTTCCTCCCATCCTGGGCCTCTGTGGCCAGCCAGTTGCAGTGACTTGCCTAATTCATTAGATTTCCATTGCTCTAGGTCATCCACTGTATTCAGCTCACCACTTCCTTGCTATCCTCCCTGAGCTATGACTCTGGGTAAGGTCCTCACTCCAGGTATGGATGGGTTCTCTCTTTTTCCTCAGTCATTCTAGGAGAGTTCAGCTTCCAACTCCATAGTTTTTGCATCCCCTCCCTCCATCCAAACTATGGACCTCTCTGGGAGGTGTTGTTTGCCATCTAAGCCCATCAATGAGATGAAATGAAAGCAAAACCTTAAACCTTTCTTGGCTGTGAGTAACGTCTTCATCAGATGTAACTGTGAGATAGTCTGGGTCTAATTTGGTCAACAACTGCTTTACAGATGATGTTTGCTTTTGATTCTCTTTTTCCTTCCGTTTTTTTCTCCTAGCTTTCTTTCTATTAAAGACGTCTTGGTTGTGTTGTTTCTCTAATACTTTCCAATTGACTTTGATTGGTTCTGGTTGATTCCTTAAGAGAAAACAACTCTATTTGCCTCTCAAAGCAGTGTTGTAAAGGGGGATCTAAGTAGGCAGCTTTTTTCCTCCAGTTGCTAGAGGCCAGCTTTAATTGCCTATGGAGCTGGTTTTCCATGGAGTAGGTCTACTTTGGGTCTTTGGTATGCCACCTGGAGTACCAGTTTTGTGGTAGAGCATGTTCTGAGAGAATGAATGGTGCCAGGCAGATACATTCCTTTGGAAACTCTCGAACTAACTCTTTTAACCTCGCTGTCTTTTTATGGGCTCTATTCATATACTTTCATCCTCCTCTATTTCCCCAACCCTTAAAGATAGAACAAAAGACCACTTGAAACAATCAGTTTCTAGGTTTATTGTTTTTTCTTTTTCTTTTCTATCAGTCAATGCCATAAGAGCCCCATTTCAATACGACCCAAATATTTTACAAAGTAGAGGGTTTTAGTTAAGATCTAAGTAAAGAGTTTATATGAAAAAGAAGTATGGCTGCTCAGAGTGCTGTCAAAAACTGCTTTCTTCTTTAAATGGACCTGGAATTTTCCAATGGCCTTGAAGTGCACAGAAATCTTAGTTATCATCTTCTAGCATTACAATAAATGGAGCTGGGAGAGGCTCAGGAATACCAACCAGATGGAGAAGGGAGAGAGGGTGGTCCTTACTTTTCAGATACGGCTCACGACTGTGAAGGCAACTTTGCTATCACAGAGCAATTAGAGCATTGTAAATTTACTCTGTGCATCTGTCATTAGGGAATCTTTCCTATAGGAAAATCAGGAAAACAGCCACAAGCAAAGCCAGAAAGCTAAAGAGTTTAAGTAAACTTTCAAAGGGAGATGAGGACTCTTGTACAATTCGAGATTTGGTGACTTTGAGTGTTCGGTCCCATTGGGTCAGGATGGCATTTCTGGCTCCTTCCCATTTTCCTGGACCAGTCAAGCGGAACTGGTACGGTGAGCATGGGCCAAAGAAGACAGCCAGAGCAAGGCGTGGGTCCGTCAGGAGCATAGAGAAGAGGTTGGGTTTTGCATTGATATAGCTCAGGAGTTCATCCATATATGTGATATAATCTGATTGTAAAGCTTTGCAATAGCACAAACCAAACCTTTATAAAAGAAAAATTGAGGAAAAAGAGGAAGATAAAAAAAAAAGATAATCTTAGAACAAGTAAAAGTGCCCCCAAACAAACAAATGCTTCTGAACAATTTGGAATGGTTTCTGTGTTCTATCCCCTTTATGCCCATAGCTATCAAGTGGTCTCATTCTATTTCTTAAATATAAGATAAGTCCCTTCAAAAGATACTTTATCCATACGGCTTTCAGTGGGTGCTCTGAATACTCATAATACATCTGCTATTACTTTAGTTTTTTTTGTGTGAAATGATTAGCAGTTTCTAGAGGAAAATATATTTTATAATTTAAATAGATTTTAATGTTAAAATCAATGTAAAAAGACACAATGACCCTAGGGTTGGATTTTCTGTAATACTGGTATTATACTCCCAAATTTTTGCTGACCTATGTGATAAGATTTTATATGATGTAGTAGTTCTTTTTTTTTTTGAGACAGAGCCTCAAGCTGTCACCCTGGATAGAGGGCTATGGCATTACAGTTCACAGCAACCTCCAATTCCTGGGCTCAAGAGAGTCTCCTGCCTCTGCCTCTCAAGTAGCTGTGACTACAGGCGCCCGCCACAACACCCGGCCATTTTTGTTTGGGTTGTAGCCGTCATTGTTGGTTGGCGGGCCCAGGCTGGATTCGAACCCGCCAGCTCAGGTTTACGTGGCTGGCGCCTTAGCCCGCTGAGCCACAGGTGCCGAGCCTGATGTAGTAGTTCTAATTAGTTATCAGTTATGGTAGAGTTCCATAAAGGAGATCAAATCATATTCTAGGTTGAGGATAAAATCAAGACATCTAAAATACTTTTATTGTTTTGGAATTTAGTGCTTTAATGAGGACAGATGAACACTTAGAATTTGAGAATATAGGCTCGGCGCCTGTGGTTCAACGGGCTAAGGCGCCAGCCACGTACACCTAAGCCGGCGGGTTCGAATCCAGCCCCCGGGCTCGCCAAATAACAATGACGGCTGCAACCCAAAAATGGCCAGGCGTTGTGGCGGGCGCCTGTAGTCCCAGCTACTTGGGAGGCTCGCTTGAGCCCAGCAATTGGAGGTTGCTGTGAGCTGTGATGCCACAGCACTCTATCCAGGTGACAGCTTGAGGCTCTGTCTCAAAAAAAAAAAAATAATTTGAGAATATATATGAAGGAGAGAGTTGGTAACAAGTTCCTTAAATGTAGTGATTTTAAAACTTTTTTGGGGGGAGGGGCGGTGCATGTGGCTCAGTGAGTAGGGCGCCAGCCTCATATACCAAAAGTGGTGGGTTCAAACCCAGTCCCGGCCGAACTGCAACAAAAAAATAGCTGGGCTTTGTGGTGGGCACCTGTGGTCCCAGCTACTCAGGAGGCTGATGCAAGAGAATCACCTAAGCCCAAGAGCTAGAGATTGCTGTGAGCTGTGGTGCCACAGCATTCTACTGAGGGTGACAAAATGAGACTCTTTCTCTAAAAAAAAAAAGAACACAAAACAAAAAAACCCTTTTTTTTCCCAACACAGAATTTTTTTAAGTGAAAATTTATATTGAAACCCCAAACAGATAAAGCAGTAAAGTGGGTAAAATCAGAAGTATTTTGGTTGTTTGAGAACAAGACCGGAAGGTCAAGATTCTCTCCTTCTTCACTGGTCATGTGCTTTCCACCATCCCTGGCTCTTGTGTGTTGGCCACAGAGGAAAGCACAAATGGAAAGCTGCCCTCTAGAGAAGCGGTCAACAAGAGATGATAATGTCTTAGGCTTTTAGGGTCACACGACTGTGTCCATGACTCAATTTTGCTATCGTAATATGAAAGTGGCCATTGATAATATGTAAGTTAATGAGTATAGCTGTGTTCCAAAATTTTATTTATGGCCAATGTGATTTAAATTTCATATAATTTTTGCAAATCACAAAATATTTTTCTTATTCTTTTTTTCCAACCATTGAAAATGAAAAGCAGGCTCAGTGTCTATAACACACTGGTTATGGTGCCAGCTATGTACACCGAGGGTGGTGGGTTCAAACCTGGCCCGGGCCAGCTAAAAACAACTATGACAACCAGAACAAAAAATAGCTGGGTGTTGTGGCGGGTGCCTGTAGTCCCAGCTACTTGGGAGACTGAGGCAGGAGAACCGCTTAAGCCCAAGAGTTTGAGGTTGCTGTGAGCTGTGATGCCATGGCACTCTACCAAGGTGGACATAGTGAGACTCTGTCTTAACTAAAAAAAAAAAAAAAAGGAAAGAAAAATGAAAAGCAAGGCTCAGTGCCCATAGCACAGTGGTTACAGCACCAGCCACATGCACCAAGGCTGGCAGGTTCGAGCCCAGCCAGGGCCAGTTCACCCACAATGACAACTGCAACAACAACAAAAAATTGCCGGGCGTTGTGGCAGGTGCCTGTGGTTCCAGCTACTTGGGAGGCTGAGGCAGGAGAATCTCTTAAGCTCAAGAGTTGGAGGTTGCCATGAGCTGTGATGCCACGGCACTCTACCGAGGGTGACATAGTGAAACTGTCTCAAAAAATAAAAGAAAAATGAAAAGCAAAAAATAGTAGGTGTATGGAAGTCTTGAACTACTATTGTTGAAATGTTTATTTTTTCCCTTTAATTCTGACATTTTTCACTCTATATATTTTTGGATTTTTTTTGTTTCACCCAACTTTTACGTTAAAACTAGAGTTAGACTCAATAATAATTGAAGTTCACTAAAAAAATGGAAAGCAAAAGCAATGCTGAATAAATGCAACAGACCTGATGAAGACTTGTTTGTTGAATGAACAAATGAGCAGATACTTCTAGCATCAAAGTGGATAAGCACAATTGTTTGCCTGCTGATTACGGATAAGGTATAGAATAATGTGCACAGTGGATGAAAGTTACTTATAAAATACTTGGTTTGGAATCCAAACTCCTGGTGATGCTAGACAACTATGGTCTGAAGTGTTGACTCTGGGGACAATAACACTTCTCAATTTTCCTCTTCCTCTTCTGTTTTTAAACAGGCTGTCTTAGTATTTTTCCTTTAAGTTTTAGATGCTTCTTTTTCCTCTGAGGTAACTCTCACCTCTCTTGCTGTTGTTTTACCAATTTCATAAAGCATTAGTAGTTAACTTACCAACTGGGCTTGTTTTCTTTCTTTGCATTAACTTCCTCTATCATGACACATGGTGGTGGTAACTTATTCACACCTGCAAGTCAAAAACATGCAATTTAACGTTAGCTCTAGCTGTTTACTTATGAATCAAGATGCTTTATTACTACTCTTCTTTCATTTCTAGTATTTAGCTACTCATCTATTGCGAACTGATTGGTGGTATGTTTGCTGGTAATAACACAATTAGTTGAAAAGACAAATATTGGATATCTCCCTAGTTATTTGACAGGCCAGAACCCTACAATGGTTTTGCCTGATTTTATCATTCAATTTCTTGAATTTTAAAATTTTAATTGAACCAGTTGAATCTGTCAACCGAAAGAGCTGTTAACTGTTATTTTATCTTAGTCAAAATTACAGTAACTGGGTATAGTGGGTTGTGCCAGTAGTCCTAACTACTCTTTTTTTTTTTTTTGAGACGGAGCCTCAAGCTGTCACCCTGGACACAGTGCGTGTGGCATCACAGCTCACAGCAACCTCCAATTCCTGGGCTCAAACGAGTCTCCTGCCTCCGCCTCCCAAGTAGCTGTGACTACAGGTGCCCGCCACAATGCCCGGCCATTTTTTGGACAGCCAGCATTGTTGTTTGGTGGGCCTGGGCTGGATTCGAACCCCCCAGCTCAGGTGTACATGGCTGGCACCTTAGCCTGTTAAGCCACAGGCACCGAGCCAGTCCTAGCTACTCTTCAGGCCAGGAGTTTCAGGCTGCAGTGTGCCATGATCATTCCTATGAATGGCCACTGAATTTCAGCCTGGGTGACATAATAAGACTTTGCCTTTTTAAAAGAAAAAAGAAAGAAAAGAAAAGGAAATAACAAGTAGACATAAACACAGCTTATTTTTTTATTTTTATTTTTTGAGACAGGGTCTCACTCTTGATCAGGTTGGTCTCTAACTCCTGAGCTCAAGGAATCCACCTGCCTTGGTCTTCCAGAGTTCTAGGATTACAGGTGTGAGCCACCGTGCCTGGCTGATGTGGTTTATATTTTTGATCCCTGATTTATCATTTATGCTGGTAATGGTACATGTCATTATGATGGTATATTTCAGTGAACACTAGAACGGACCCAACTTTTAAAGGTTCTGTTGTTTTTAACAGGAGCTGGGTAACAGTCTCAAAATTTCTGTTATCTGCAATAATAGGGCAAACCAAACTCTCATGTCCTGCTGTTTCTCATTCACTTACCTTTCAGGACTCTAACAGCCCATCGAGCTTGTGTTTCTCCAGTGGGTATCATGGAGCCCAAGGGTTTGATGAGGCCAATGACGGCCAGGGTTGGCTTTTGCAGATGTGTGGGGAAGATATATTTGTATAGCGATGCTTGGCCATCTTCAACTTTCACTACAGACTCATCAAGGAAGGGGAAAGCGAAGGTGTATCCAGTGGCAAAGACAATGATATCAATGGGTTCTTCCTTTGGGGTGTTGTTAAAAATGATGGTGTGTTCCTTTATCTCCTTTATACTTGGCCGGATGAGAACTTTCCCTGTGATGATACGGCCTGGGAGCTCATCATTTAGCACAACCTCTTTCAGCTGAGTCCTGAACAAAAATATGAATAGGAAGGGGATGTGCCAGTGAACCATGCAGCCAGCCCTCTCCCTCTTCACCTTCCTGTCATCATTCCAGGGCTGTCTCCTTTGTTGGACAAGAATTGCTAGATTTGGGAGACGTTACCTCTGTGGAAGGGGGTTCAGGAATATCCAAGAAGGATTATACAACATGCTTGTCATTTTCTAGAGTCTAGAAGCTTGAGGAGGAGGCCAGAACTTTCTGTCGCCTCTGTTTCTTTTGCTGATTTTCCTCATTCACCTTTCACTGCCATTGTAGAGAAAGCTGAATGCCGAAGGGCTGCAACGGAAACTGGGGACCTCTCCGTGTGAGAAGAACTCCTGGAAGCTCGATCCTAGAAAGGCTCTCTTTCTAGGAAGCAATTGTGTAATGAAAACACACAAGTATTTAAAGGAACAAGAGAAGAATACTCTTTTTCTGGCTGTATCTTTGGAATCACAAGACAAAGTTTTGAGTTGAGTCTGTCTCAGCTGAGCCATTTTTGGCTTATGGCAAATGCACAGACAGACACTTGGTGGTAAAATGAAATTGCCAGTGGAGTAGGAGGTAGTGAGAGTGGCTTCTTATCCAAGTGTCTGTACTTAAGAGATCTTGGGCAAGTCTTGTAGTTGTAGAGGTTTTCTCCTATTTACCTATGACATGGGCACACCAATACTTGCCATCCTTACTTCCTGAGGTCGGATGAAGAGCACATGAAATTGTATATATGCAGAGAACTTTGGAGATGGCAAATGATTAAATATGAGAGAAATATAATTTCTCATATTTCTTCCATATGTTCTAATGTTTATGGGACTAAACCAAATTCTTTATAGTCCCATGAGCTACCAACCAGGCTCAATAAAAGTTATGGTAGCAAACCTCTACGAGAGAGTCAAGACCCTGAAAAGCCTGGGACATAGAAGGTAGAAGAGAGATGGTAAGAGATAAGGAAGGAAAACAGGGAGACAATAAAGAGGGAAGCAGCCAGACAAAAGCAGAAATACATGGGCTGGAGAGGGGGCTGCGTGCCATCGGTGGTGGCCTGGGTGCCACCTGACTCAAGATCCAGAGTGAAATCGATCCAGAAAGGATCTCCGTGCTATGAGGGTCAACCGAAAATGGATTTTCATTGTATTAACTTAATGAATGAGGAAATAAAACTTTTGGCTCTTCTTAGTGGGATAAATCGTACGTTGTAAATGAAAGGACAGATTGAAATCAGGGTCCTCTTGACAAGGGCAAGAAGATACTGCCATTAGAGAGATGGTAAAGGGCAATTATAGGATTTGATTTTTCCCACGTGATGGAACAAAGCAAGTGTGTTGCTTTTGTCAACAAATTCATCGATAGATCACCCTCTTTGATTTCTGCCACTGAAGCTCTGCTAATTCTCTAAGGTCGCAGAGCTCATTTACTACACAATGAGTTTGGAAAATGACCAAAATTTGCTAAGCCTCGGTTTCCCCACAATAAAAGCATGATTATAAAAACACTTACCTTAAAGGATTATTGATAAGGTGAAATACATAATTTTACTTACTGAGCACTTAAGAACAGTTAGTTAACATTATCAAGCAACTTTTTTTTTTTTTCCCAAACAGAATCTCATTTGGTTGCCCAGGCTGGAGTGCAGTGGTGCACTAACTCATTGTAACCTCGAACTCGTGGGCTCAAGTGATAAGATTGCCTCAGCCTTTCAAGTAGTTAGGACTACAGGTGTGCACCGCCATGCCTGGCTAATAAAAGGAGGGTTTTTTTTTTGGTTTTGTTTTTTTGTAGAGATAGAATCTTGCTATATTGTCTAGGATGGTATTGCTCTCAAGTGATCCTCTCACCTCAGCATCCCAAAGCTCTGAATCATAGGCATGAGCCACTGTATCTGGACTCTATCAAGTAACTTTGTATCAAGTGTTATTTCATATTCCATTATCTTGCTGTGTTCTTGTCTCATTTGTATATAACACTGGAAAGACTGGGGTTCTTTCTTCTTCTTCTTCTTTTTTTTTTTTTTTGAGACAGAGTCTTACTATGTTGCCCTTGGTAGAGCACTGTGGCATCATAGTTCACAGCAACTTCAAACTTGTGGGCTCAAGCAATTTTCTTACCTCAGTCTCCCAAGTAGCTGGGACTATAGGCACCTGACACAAGGCCCGGCTATTTTTTGATTTTAGCAGGCCCAGGCTGGGTTCGAACCCACCAGCCCCGAAGCGTATGGCTGGCACCTTAACCACTGAGCTATAGGTACTGAGCTTGGGGTTTGTTTTTCTTATTAGCCCTTGTCAGATATGTTATATTTACCTGTCTTGTGGTATTAAGCCATAATTTGCATGACTGAACCAGCTGTCCATCTTTCTTGCTATCAACCAAGTCACAATTGGAGTAGGGAGGCAATTTCTGAGTATGTTCTGAAATCGCGTCATGAACATCATGTCCCATGGGTAACCTGAGTCAAAGACTCTGCTGATCACCCAAGCCCCTCCAGTGGTGCTGAGGAAGACCTGAAAGCAAAGAGAACCTCAGTTTGACATGAAGAACAGGGTTGGTCCTGCCAGAGACTTGAGAAGTGTGATGAATTGATAAGGCACCGAAGAGTCTTCCAGGCTTGAGATACCATGGGAGGCCATGGGGAGCTTAAATTCACATTGGGAAGAGAATGAACAGGTGATTGCAATTTTGTATACTAACTATAGTTGTAGGCAATAAGAACAGGGCATGACATCAACTAGGGGAGTTGTTTACAAAGGGTTTCAACACAAACCACTGGTTTAACTGACAGTAAAATTTGGAACTACAATTAATTTTGTTGGGGTTTGTTTGTTTTTTGGAGACAGAGTCTCACTATGTCACCCTCGATAGAGTGCCATGGCATCATAGCTCATAGCAATCTCCAACTCTTGGGCTTAAGTGATTCTCTTGCCTCAGCCTCCCAAGTAGCCAGCACTATAGGCGCCCATCACAATGCCTGGCTATTTATTGGTTGTAGTTGTCATTGTTGTTTGGCAGGCCCAGGCTGGGTTTGAACACGCCAGGTCCAGTGTATGTGGCTGGTGCCCTAGCTGCTGAGCTACAGGTGCTAGGCCTTTTTTTTTTTTTTTAAACATTGTCTGGCTATTTGAGTTACCCGCTGAGGTTATTAAGCTAATAGTTGTTCTGGTACCTATACAATAAGGAGTTTCTTTTCTTTTCTTTTTTTTAGAGACAGAATCTCACTTTGTCACCCTTGGTAGAGTGCTGTGGCATCACAGCTCACAGCAACCTCCAGTTTCTGGGCTTAAGTGATTCTCCTGCCTCAGCCTCCCAAGTAGCTGGGACTACAGGCACCTGCCACAATGCCCAGCTATATTTTTGTTGCAGTTTGACTGGGACTGGGTTCGAACCCACCACCCTCAGCAAATGGGGCTGGCACCCTACCCACTGAGCCACAGGCACTGCCCCCCCCCTTTTGAGACAGAGTCTCAAGCTGTCACCCTGGGTAGAGTGCTGTGGCATCACAGCTCATAGCAACCTCTAACTCCTGGGCTTAAGTGATTCTTTTGCCTCAGCCTCCCAAGTAGCTGTGATTACAGGTGCTTGCCACAACACCTGACTGTTTTTTGGTTAGAGTTGTCATTGTTGTTTGGTAGGCCCAGGCTAGATTTGAACCTGTCAGCTCTGGTGTATGTGTCTGGTGCCTTAGCAGCTTGAGCTGTAGGCACTGAGCCAATAAGGAGTTCCTTAATATGGCTATGATTTAATAATAAAGACAATAAAAAAAAAATAAAAGCTCCTCACCCAAAAAAAGAGTGCATAGGAAGTAGGAGCCAATGTGAATGGAGCCATCACAGTAAGGACTATGTTGCTTCCTAACATCCTGCTCACTGGTGTACCTGGGGTTGGAAAACCACACTAGGCAAAGAACTTGCATCAAGTTCAAGCTGATGCATTAATACATTCATACATTAATGTATTAATGTGGGTGATTTAGCTAAAGAAGAGCAGTTGTATAATGACTATGATGAGGAATATGATTATTCCGTGTTAGATGAAGGTAGAGTGGTTGATGAACTAGGTAACCAAAAGACAGAGGTAGAGTTATTATTGATACGTGTTTAGTATAGTTTTTGTGCTGTGACCAAATACCAGTCACAGTTGGTTGAACTCAAAGCCTGTCCTCCTAACTCTGCCCACATCTTCCCACAGTCCATGCTTCACAACAAGCCATCTGACAGACAAATCCTCGGAAAAGCCTGCTCTAGTAATGATACTCTTATGCTGAGAAACCTCTAAAACTCTCCTTATCTGAAAATAATAAATAGCAAACATGTTAGCTCTGCACCACAGAGTTTTCCATAGCCTGGTCCACATCTATCACTTTAATGTTAACCCTCCAATTTCCTGCATGATCATCAACTATAGCCAAGCAGGTCTATTCTATGCCCTTTGCAGTTCCCAGGTCTCTGTTGCTCCTTTGCTCACATCAGTCTCCCCTTCCACAGTCTTTGTCTCTTCTGTGGGAAGACGTGGGCAGAGTTAGGAGGACAGGCTTTGAGTTCAATCAACTGTGACTCGATCTCCCATCTGCTAGTGCTACGACCTTAGGCAGCTTCTTTAACCTCTCTAGCCTTGGTTTCCTCACCTGCAGTCAGTGATAGTAACAGGACCTACTTCAGTGGCTTGTTTTGATGACTGGTTGAAGTAATCAATAGAAAGCATTTAGTGCAGTGCTTGCCCCGGGGAAATCCTGGTAAATATTAACTATTTCTACAATTATTATTAGAAGAACAATGTAATAGTCTCATTGTGTGACTGATGAAGGTGGTGCCAATTAATAAGGAAAGGGTCAACTGGGAGAGAGTAGCAAGGAAACATTGCCACGATATTCTGAGCTACGTGACTGAGTAAAGAAGAGATGTGTCCTGTAGCTCTTGCTGAATGGCTGGGAAAATGACAAAAAGAAATCAGAGAAATTGGTTTCGGAGGAAAGATGACAACTGGTATTCATAGTAAAATTTATGAACATTTGATAAAAAATACATAACAATCTGTTGTATATGTTAAATACTTGTATTCCTTTAACAATTATCATGGTGTCAGATGCTATTTACTTGAGGCATGCATCTTAAGATAAAGGTGTTCCTTAAATAATATCAAGTAATATCAAGAATGGTACCTTTTTTGCCAGGTGGCTGGCCTCCACTGCAATGTCTGTGCCAGAATTTCCCATTCCAATCACAAGGACTCTCTTGTCCTTAAATATATCTGGATGCTTATACTGTCGGCTATGAAAGTACTGCCCTTTAAAGGCCTGTATACCTATAGGGTGAGAAAAACAGAAGTGAGATAGAGGATTTACAGGATAACTGAATGAAACATCAGTATTTTTCAGTTGATCACAAATCCTTTTGACTGATGGTTTAGGTAGTTTTTACTAGTATAGTCAAGTTTGAGGAAATCTAAAATATGAATACATGACTTTATAAAATATCAGTGGATGGCCAGGCATGATGATCACATGTATTTTCTCATATTTTGAAATAATCCCAGCACTTTGAGAGGCTATGGTGGGAGGACCACTTGAGGAGTTTGGGACCAGACTGGGCAACATAGCAAGACCCCGGTTTCTACAAAAAATATAAAAAATTAGCTGAACATAGTTGTGTGTACCTGTAATGCCAGCTACTTGCAAGGCTGAGCTGAGGTGGGAGATTGCTTAAGCCTGTGAGTTCACGGTTACAGTGAGTTATGACAGCACCAGTGAACTCCAGCCTGGGCAATAGAATAAGACCCTGTCTCTTATGAAAAAAATGACATTAGCTGGTATTTCTTTAATTTATTTAATGGGATAATTACTTCATTGCACTAGAAGGCCTTTTGCACTTTTACTTATTAGATGATTACTAAACAGAAATATTATGGCATAAAATCATACTAAGCATAAGTACAAGGAATCGTTATTTAAAGGTTGACAGAAGTCAATGGACAATAGAAATCCATTTACTAATATTTTATTTAGATAAGCCTTTCTCAAGCAAGGAGCAAAAGCAAAGAAGTCTGAGGGAACTGTGAGTCAGTGCCTCTATTCAGCAAACATTTTTGGATGTCTGCTATGTGCCTGGCACTAAACTAGATGACATGGGGAAAATAAGAGAAATGATGTCTGCTATGTGCCTGGCACTAAGCTAAATCACATGGGGGAAATAAGAGAAATGAAATGTAGTCCCTACTCACAGAAGTTCATATGAGTTGGTGAAGTTCATTGGTAGTTCACCTCGGTGACTGGCTGTAATGCGGGCTGGGTTTGCTGAGATGGCCACAGTTGGCCCAGAGGAAAAGGGACTGATTATGTTAGTTACACTAAGACACAGTAATTTGATAGGATATCTCAGAAATTGATGCCAAATATTAGTGAAACAACAAACATGAATGGAGAAATGCTCTCTAGGCCATGTTACACAATCAGAAGGAATATGGCTAATCAATTACTTTCTTTCTTTCATTTCTCAGAAAAAAAATTTAACTTGTTGAATGCTTACTATAGATGAAATAAACCAAACCATTGCATTTTCTATTCCTTCGAGCTGAAATCCAATTAAAATTTGGCATAGATTAACATGAACCATGGTTGCAAAAACCAGATAATCAGACCCAAAGATGTTTTAACTTGTCTCCCAAGACTAATATCTCCATTGATTATTGACCCAATGCCCTAAACCTCTGATCTAGCTCATAGTTACGGCTCACACATAACAATGAACAAATATATAGCCAGGCATTGTGGTGGGCGCCTGTAGTCCCAGCTACTTGGGAGGCTGAGGCAAGAGAATCACTTAAGCCAGAGGCTCTCAACCTTCTTAATGCCGTGACCCTTTAATACAGTTCCTCATATTGTAGTGACCCCCCAACCATAAAATTATTTTCCTTGCTACTTCATAACTGTAATTTTATTACTGTTATGAATCTAATGTAAATATCTGATATGCAGGATGGTCTTAGGCAACCCCTGTAAAAGTGGTTGTCATTCAACAACCAAAGAGGTCGCGACCTCCAGGTTGAGAACCGCTGGCTTAAGTGATTTCCAAGAGTTTGAGGTTGCTGTGAGCTGTGACGCCACAGCACTCTACCAAGGGAAACATAGTGAAACTCTGTCTCAAAAAAAAAAAAAAAAAAAAGAAAAAAAAAAAGAACAAATATAAAAAATCAAATTGCTTTTTCCTTTATTCAGAGATTGACCTTTGGGGCCTCTAAACTCAACTTTGGCAATGTACAGCTTCTGCTAAAGCTAGGAACTTGTCTAAGCATCCTATGTCTTAGAAGCCGATTACTTAAGGAACACTGAATCTCAGCGAAGCATAAAACTGCTTCTTAATTGACCATTTTGCTCCTTTACACTTGTACGTTGTTTGGAACAAATGAAAGCTAAAACCTGGTTAGAAATAAACTTTTGTTCCATCCCAGCGTTGGCTGTATAATAGAATACATTCCTGGACTCATCAAGTACTCAGGGTGGCTCCCATGAGACAACCCGAGGTCAGCTGCAGAAAGTGCTGTACCTGGAAAGGAATCCAGTGGTAAATAAGGGTCAGTAAGAAAACCAGTGCAGACCATGACAGCATCAAAGATGGCTGATTCGTGCTTTCCTTCATGCAGAGTGACCACCTCCCATCGGCCAGAGATAGTAAAATCTGGGCATTTTGTTACGCTGCAGACCTTGGTCTAAAAAAAAAAAAAACCAAAAAAACACAAATATGATTAGCAGTTGTCAAGGTTCCATTGAGGGCTTGGTTGTTGATGTACTAATTGGCATTTTTAAAGTTCTAGAGCGCACACTAAACATAATTAATGAGTATGATCCTGCAAAACCAACGAGGCTATCAGACTAATCATGATTTCCTGGATGGGAGTATTCTAAGCTTGGAAGGGTTTCTGAGAGAAGTGGTGGCTTCCAGAGATTTTAAGTGATTTGCTCAACTTTTCACAGCAAGTGGTAAAACTAAGATTAACCTAGGTTTCTAAAGTCTTTTTCATTATTGTTTCTATTATACAACCTTATTTCTTATAGATCATCTCTTTCACAATAGTTCCTTGAATAGTGATATGTGTAATATATAATTGAAAGCATGAATTTAGTCTCAGGTATATTAGCTTATGAAAGATCTTATAAAATATGTTGCTGAAGTTTTTCCTAGATTTAGAGAGCTATTGACAAGGCTAACCTTATGGCCTGAATTTTTGGGAGTAGTCTGAGTTTCAAATAGACTATTGTTTTGTTCTTATTGAGTACATATATGTCCATGAGTACTATCTTCTGATTAAGGAAACTTAAAAGCATACATTTTTCACTGACCAAGTTTTGCTGCTGTTCTTTCCTTCGCAAAGTTTCTTTCTTTCTTTCTTTTTTTTTTTTTTTTGTGGTTTTTGGCTGGGGCTGGGTTTGAACCCGCCAACTCCAGCATATGGGGCCAGCACCCTACTCCTTTGAGCCACAGGTGCCGCCCATCCTTTGCAAAGTTTTTAAAGAAGATAGGCTCCTCAAGTCCCTCCTAATGGGTTCATGCTTTAGTTTAAAATATTCAAAGTGCTTATTGGATTTCTACATTTGTATTGGCAACTCTGTCTTTTCTAAAAATATTCAGTTAATTAAAATTTATTCCAAATTTTCAAGATAAAATTTAATTATACTGTAATAAATGTTCATCATTGAATATTTGGAATGTATAGAGAGGAATGATAAACAACACCAAACAGATATCAACCAACAAACACCTCTCAGAAATAGCTGCATATGTACTTCTAAAAGTTTTGTTGAACATCTAAATTAGGATGCATTTTTTTTTTTTTTTGAGACAGAGCCTCAAGCTGTCACCCTGGATAGAGTGCTGTGGCCTCACAGCTCACAGCAACCTCCAATTCCTGGGCTCAAGTGAGTCTCTTGCCTCCGCCTCCCAAGTAGCTGGGACTACAGGCGCCCGCCACAAC
>CAUYON010098413.1:0-11279 GCA_963573935.1 Arctocebus calabarensis | reverse complement strand
CCTCCCAAGTAGCTGGGACTACAGGCGCCCGCCACAACGCCTGGCCATTTTTTGGTTGCAGCCGTCATTGTTGTTTGGCGGGCCCGGGGGCTGGATTCGAACCCGCCAGCTCAGGTGTACGTGGCTGGCGCCTTAGCCCGTTGAGCCATGATTGTTATAATTAATAACAATTTAAACATGTTTGATAGTGAGGTACAGTTGGAGGAAAGAAGCTCCCTAAGAAAGGTTGGCTGCCTTTTGTTGCTTTCTTTAGCAGTGATCTCCTTACGTTTAAATTATCACCATTTGACTCAAATTTTCCAAACAGATCTGGGAAACAGCAAGCTCAATCCATGACATAATAACTGCTTTTTCTATCTTATCAGCATCAATCTTTTTAGGTTGTGTTCTGGTAGTTGGCTAAACTATGCACCAAAAACTGAATTAAGGAAAAAAATTGAGGGAGCTTAAAATAACCGACTGCATTTAAATTGATTGTTTCTGCAGATTTGAGGCAATACTTAAGAGAATCAATTTTGCTAGACTAAAACAAAAAAGGAGGAAAACAGCAATTTATATAACGTTCTTTGTTATTTGAATCATGACACTGTCCCCAGGAAGAGCTGCATAATCACCTTTATGTGTGTGCTGGAAACCCTGATTTATCTCTTTGCGATTTTGTTATTGGACTATCAACGGAATATTTTTGTTTCTCAACAAAATGCCACCTCCCCTATTTAGGATTCTTTCCCTGTGCCAGAAACTTAGCATTTGTTCCTTGCTAGGGAGTTGGCATGTGGTATAAAAATATGTTTATCAGGCTCGGCGCCTGTGGCTCAATGAACGGGGGCGCCAGCCACGTACAGCTGGGCTCCGAATCCAGCCCGGGCCGCCAAACAACAATGACGGCTGCAACCAAAAAATGGCCGGGCGTTGTAGCGGGCGCCTATAGTCCCAGCTACTTGGGAGGTAGAGGCAAGAGACTCGCTTGAGCCCAGGAATTGGAGGTTGCTGTGAGCTGTGATGCCACAGCACCCTATCCAGGGTGACAGCTTGAGGCTCTGTCTCAAAAAAACAAAGAAAGAAAGAAAGAAAGAAGGAAGGAAGGAAGGGAAAAGAGGAAATTAGAAAAAGAAAAAAGGAAATTGGAAAGGAAGGAGAACTGGCTCAGCGCCTGTGGCTCAATGAACTAAGGCGCCAGCCTCGTACACCTGAGCTGGCGGGTTCAAATCCAGCCCGGGCCTGCCAAACAGCAATGACTGCTGCAACCGGGCATTGTGGCGGGCGCCTGTAGTCCCAGCTACTTGGGAAGCAAAGGCAGGAGACTCACTTGAGCCCAGGAGTTGGAGGTTGCTGTGAGCTGTGATGCCACAGCACTCTGTCCAGGGTGACAGCTTAAGGCTCTGTCTCAAAAAAGAAAGAAAGAAAGAAAGAAAGAAACCTTAAAAAAAATAAATTAAAAAAATGTTTATCAAATTAACGTTTCCATGAGAAATCTCAAGAGTTTTTCTGATGAGGAAATTGACATCTGTACCATTCCTGGAAGGACCCACATAACAGGAAGGGAGGCGGCAGGAACGATAGTGCTTTGGACAGAAGAGGACCAGTGTGGCGACGTCGGTCCCCTGCCATGAGGAATGGTGTTGGCGACGTCGGTCCTGTGTCTGGTGAGGACCAGCGTGGTGACGTTGGTCCCGTGTCATGAGGACCAGTATGGCTACGTCGTCCTGTGTCTGGTGAGGACCAGTATTGGCGACGTCAGTCCCCTGTCATGAGGAACGGTGTTGGCGATGTCGGTCCCGTGTCTGGTGAGGACTGGTGTTAGCTACGTTTATGTCAGTCCCCTGGCATGATGACCAGTGTTGGCGACGTTGGTCCCGTGTCTGGTAAGGACCGGTGTTGGCGACGTCGGTCCCCTGGCATGAGGACCAGTGTGGCTACGTCTGTCCCCTGGCATGAGGACCAGTGTGGCTACATCCGTCCCTGGCATGAGGACCGGTGCTGGCGACCTTGGCCCCGTCTCAGGCTCTGCTGCAGTGTCCCTGCGCATCTCGCCACTGCCTTGCTTCTCCCAGCGCTGTATGGGGTTCGTGCTACTGTCGACATTTAACTTCCGTGGAAACTGAGGCTGCAGGAGAGTAAATACTTACCCAGGGTCACATTTACTGAATATCCAACTAGAATTTGAACCCAGATCTGTTTGGCCCCAAAGACATGTTCCACTGTGTTATACATAGTCTCTGAAGATAGTCCAATTTCTTTGTCTCCTTAATTATATTAATTAAAACAAAGTTTACTAAAACAATTTTGGAAAAAATGTTTATTTCTTTCTTTTTCAGAAACTAAACAAACAGAAAGACATTTCTGTCAGAACTTTTGATCAAGAGTTGAGAACTTTTGGAATTTCTGGGCTCAGAGTTTTCTAGGTGGGATTCTATGCGTGTGTGAACAGTGTGTTTTTCTTCCACCTTCACTTTCCAGAGATTTTCAGTGGGGAAGGTTGGTGTAACTGGGGAGAGGGACACTGCCACCCACAGCCACCAGATGGCTGGAGACGGGCCAGGCCAGTGTCTCCAAAGTGACCTCCGAGGCCTCCACAGAAGGGGCTTGGGCTTGTGTTGCTGTACAAGCAAATAGGCAGTGCCTTCTTTTAAAAAGGCTGGCCATTCATCGAGACAGTAAGCTGTCAGCCTCTAAAAACCATGTTGGTCCCTAATCTTGGATGTAAGGACTCCTCCCCACAAGTCTTTGATGAAAGAGAAAAAAGTTATATCATTATTTTCCCAAACCTCTGACTAGAATTTAGCATTTCCCTTAAATACTAATGAACAGTCCTTGTGCCTTTGTCACCAGTAAAATCAGGTATTTTCAAAGTCCGTTACAGTTAGTGCAGAGATATGAAGCCTGCGTTTACGCTCCTCACTACCTCAGAATCCTGGGTTAGGAAGGTTGCTGCTAGATGTTATTTCATACACTAACACAGACACACACACATTACAATATTATGCATTGGGGTTTCGAATATTTTGATAACTGCATTTCAAGGCATTTGTTCTCTTCCTTATTCTGTGTGTTACTTTAGCCATGTAAAACATTATTCTGAGACTGTATTCAAAAAAGAAGCAGAGACCCCTGCTTTTAGAACAAGTAACAAAAACATATGTTTCGAATTATAAATGCCTTGGTATAATTTTTTGGTGATCTATGAACTTCATTCAGCACAGCTCAGAATTTCTTCCATTTCTGCCCATTGTGCTTATTTTGACTAAATTCTGTAATAAATCTCAAAATAATTCATTAAAATTATTATTATTATTATTTTTTGAGACAGAGGCTCAAGCTGTCACCCTGGATAGAGTGCTGTAGCATCAGAGCTCACAGCAACCTCCAATTCCTGGGCTCAAGTGAGTCTCCTGCCTCCGCCTCCCAAGTATCTGGGACTACAGGTGCCCACCACAATGCCCAACCATTTTTTGGTTGCAGCCTTCATTGTTGTTTGGCGGACCCGGGCTGGATTTGAACCCGCCAGCTCAGGTGTACGTGGCTATTGCCTTAGCCTGTTGAGCCACGGGCACCGAGCCAATTCATTAAAGTTATTAATTCACCATGTTTGTATTGAGATGCTTCAATAAACCATATTTAACTTACAGAAGGAAACCTTCTGTCAAAGGCAGTTCTCTCTCGGCAGGTATTCTGGGGTGGGGGAGGGGGAGGGTGGATTTAGAGGCCACAGTTTCTCTGAAACGGAGGCTGCCTACACTTCTCTTCGAGAGCTCGTCTGAGAGCGGGCAGCCTTCTTTAGTGCCCTTTAAACTGCAATAGCAAATGCCCTCCTGCCTCCCAATATTGTCCCCATCAGTCTGTTGCAGTACCTGAAATCTCTACTATTAATCTGATTTTTGGATTATGGTATTGTGATATTGGAGCTACTGATCAAAAAAAAAAAAAAAAAAAAAACAAGAATGCAGGAAGATGTCTTTTCCTCACACTTCCATGCACTATGAAATGCTGTGTTAATCGGCTCTCTCTTCCTGTGTAAACTCCTTCCCTACTTTACCCACTGAATAATACAGATTCTTACAGGAGAGGTCAACTGGTTTTATTGTGAAAAGCAAGAAAGAGAAAACGTTAACAGCTTCTTGGTTCTTGTTAGTGTGAAAACGTCGTGATGGGCGGGCCTTGCTTTTGCTGAAACCTTGACTGTGTGGCTCCGTCTAGGCATCGGCTGAGAAACTTGTGCTGCTTTCATGGGTCAACCTGGTCGTGGGTTTTAATTTCTTTCACTGTGAGTGTCGATGTTACTCTGATAATAAAAAATGCATGATGCTTTGTAGCATTTCTCATCCCTGAGCTAAAGCCTAATTTCCACGAAGCCTGTATTATGAAAATATCCTTCCCAAGATGGGTACACTGACCGCTGACTGACAGGGTGACCCTGGATACCCCTAGGTCTGATGGAATCCCAGACCACTCTGGCACCCCCTTCCCTCTTGAACGAGTCTTATTGGAAGGTAGATTATATGGTCACCTTGCTCATTGGGAAGAGCTGTCATGCAGGCAGTCAGGAGAGGAGAGAAAGGGAACGGAAGAAATGCAGCGTGATGGACTTGGCGCCTGGACGGAGGGACGGCCAGGGAGGAGCTGACGATAACAGGGACAGTCACTGATTAGGAGAGGAGGCGAAGACACAGGGTGCCCTGGGTGAGGCAAATGTGCAGAAAACAGCCAAGATTAATTGTATTCCCTCCCAGGTACCCATCTTGAGGAATGAAATGTGCGAATTTGGATGTTAAGACCCCTTCCGTACCAAAGCCTGATTTGGAACCCCCCTGCCTAGGAGTGGTTTTTGAAGTAACTTTCTAACCACGGGAGAGATGGTAGCCTCTCCAAATTGGAAGTTTTCAATTTGTCAGTGCCCCTCTGTTTTCTGTCCCTTTCCAGTCAGAAAATCCACATTCGTGCAGCTCCTGGAAGCCCGAGAGTGCCTGGGTGGTACTTCCTCATAAACAGCCCCCAGACCTCACATCACCAAAGAGAATGAGAAACTGAAGCCATCAGTGGTTCGGTAATCCACACTTATTGTTATTTTGTATTTTGAGCATCACCTTTTCCACTTACAAACAGTTATATTATTAAAAAGATATTTTCCAAAGATAGTAACCTTGGCAGTAGTTGTCAAGGCTAATAGTTTGACATTTCAGATCACCCACAACTAATCAACTGAACATGGCAACACATTTGAAAAACCCATTATAGGCGGAAGGCCCTGAAGTAATATGTCAACGCTCGCTCTAACAGCTGTTATGTAAACGGGCTGATTTTTCTCTGCTGAATGGTCACATGGTTGGAAGGAGAGTGCCTTTGAAGGACACGTGCGTGTAGCTGGGAAAGGAGATTGTGTTATTGAATGCCATATATTTACGGGGGAAAAGTCCCTATCGCTGATGATAAAAACACTCAGTCATCTCTCACAAATGCTTTTAGGGATGTTTTTCTCAGCTACACATAACACTCCCTGAAGGGCATGGAGAGCTGTTACACCATTGTTGCCTTCGTACTGGGGAAATGATCTTTGGGCCTGAGCATCCAGAACTGCGGACCAAGATTTCCCAGGAAGATAAGAAAAGAATAAACCAGAGGTCTAGCTTTCAAAGACTCCCAAGTCCAGAGTTGGGCAAATGAAGAAGGGAACCAATTTTGTTTCTGTAATTCTTGCAGATTTCCAAGTTGTTTAAAGTGGTGGAAGAATCTAGTTCAGAGGATGGTTTTATTTTTATTTCTTAGCCTAAAACATGTTTATTAATGAATGATCTTTGTGTTTTCTGAAAAAACAAAATAAGCCAGGGAATCCTTACAAATGGTTTACTCCCAAATTCCACAGAAAGGTTGAAAATAAAGGATTAGGAAAAGAGACCAGGCACTCTGGGAGGCCAGAGCAGGCAGATTGCTTGAGCTCAAGAGTTAAGACCAGCCTGAGCAAGAGGGAGAACCCATCTCTACTAAAAATAGAAAAACTAAGGCAGGAGGATCATCTGAGCCCAAGAGTTTGATACTGCAGTGAACTATTATGGTTGATGTCACTGCACTCCAGCCTGGGTGACAGAGTGAGACCCTGTCTCAACAAATAAATAAATACCTCAATCAAAATAAAAACTTTAATTAAAGAGATTTCCATACATATCTCTACCTTATAGAATATACATTTTCTTTTTAAACGTACACAGCATATTTAAACAAATTCTCTGCAAATCTCTAAGAATTTTTTTTTTTTTCGAGACAAAGCCTCAAGCTGTCACCCTGGATAGAGTGCTGTGGCATGACAGCTCACAGCAACCTCCAATTCCTGGGCTCAAGCGAGTCTCCTGCCTCCGCTTTCCAAGTAGCTGGGACCACAGGTGCCCGCCACAATGCCAGCCATTTTTTGGTTGCAGCCGCCATTGTTGTTTGGCAGGCCTGAGCTGGATTCGAACCCGCGAGCTCAGGTGTACGTGGCTGGCGCCTTAGCATGTTGAGCCACAGGCGCCGAGCCAATCTCTAAGAATTGATAAAGACCTATTCTTTGACTAAAATGAACCTCAATTAGAAACCAATAATAAAAAAGTGGACAGAACCCTCTACAACTTTTTGGAAATTAAAAGCAAAATATGTGTGGCAGAGGTAAAGTTATACTTAGAAAATAACTTTTCCTTTTCAATGCCGTTGTTGGAAAATAAGAAAGATCTCAACGTTCATCTTAAGTAAAGCCAGGGGGAAGAACAGGAAGATAAATTCAAAAGCAAGAAGGCAACAAAGAATCGTAATAGAAATAGGAATTAATAAGACAGAAAATGTGTCATTTTTTGTTTCTGTGTGGAAGTTTTGGTTACTGACTGATGACTTACGACAAATAGTTTATTAAGAATCAAGTGCTCAAATCACAATTGGTGAACCTTTTCCAGACTGATAGCATTTCAGTTTGTTTAATCAGAAAGACTTTCTGCTGTGCCAGAATTTCCCCCCGTGTTTTTGAGATGGTTGGAGTTTCATGAAAGGCCTCCTAGACAGAGGGACAAGGAACAGAGGACCTTGCAGCCCTGATACTTTCCTGCTCACTGAGCTTGAGCTAGGAATGCATTTTTTTTTTTGACAGAGCCTCAAACTGTCGCCCTGGGTAGAGTACCATGATGTCACAGCTCACAGCAACCTCCAACCCCTTGCCTCGGCCTCCTAAGTAGCTGGGACTACAGGCACCTGCCACAACGCCTGGCTATTTTTTGGTTGTAGTTGTCATTGTTGTTTGGCAGGCCCAGAGTAGATTCAAACCTGCCAGCTCTGGGTTATGGGGCTGGCGCCTTAGCTGCTTGAGCTACAGGCACTGAGCCAGAATGCACTATTTTTTAAATGAAATATCATGATGTCTAATGTTTATTGTGAATTGTAACACAGAGACCGCAAATATGTGCATGTTAGTGGATGAATTGTCACAAAGTTAGCAACTTTGTAACCATGACCCAGGTCAAGAGAACAGAACCGGGCCAATATCCAGAAGCTTCCTCAGCAACCCTGTCCCTCGAGTCCTGCCCCACTCCCCTTCCAGATGGTACTCACCCTCCTAGCTTTTATGGTTTTGTCACGTAAGTATTTCTCTCGAAACTTGTTTAAGTGTGCCTATTCTTTGTAATTCTATGTAAATAGAATTCTATGTAAATATTCTACAGAATATTCTGTATGTCAATAGAATAATATTTTATGTAACGTGCCCTGTAAATAGAGTGCAGAGCATGCACTTTTTGTATCTAGTTCTTTTGCTCAGTATTTGTGAAATTCATCCCGGCTATTGCCATCCATTGATTCATTTTCACTGATACGTGATACTCCCTTAGGTCCCTCTGAAGCTACTCTCTCACGTATACACGTATTCATTCTACTTTTAATGGAAAATCACAGTGTGTAATTTTATAAATTGGTGGAGTAGAGAGGGATGTCATAATCTATGAATACAATGTGAAATAATGAAACGAAGCCGTCACTTTAAATACTTGGCTTTTTTGTGTGGGGAGAACATTTGAAACTTATTCTCTCGGCAATTTTGAAATGCACAGTACTTGATTATTAACTGCATTCACCACATTGTGCAACAGAACTCTAAAAAAGAAAAAAATCATGTTCTTTCTGTTTAACTAGGATTCTGCACACTCGGACCTGCATTTGGTGGCTCGGAAGATGGCAGCCCTTTCAATAGCTGGAATCAGAAAGTTTCTTGTGCATGATCTAACATCCTTGCATGTCAGCAAGGCACTCAAGCCAATCAAAGCAATTTCTCACTATTTTCTGGTCATTAAAAATACACCTTAAAACTGTAGGCTTTGCGGGCGTTCCCGGCGCTGCTGAATCGCGGTTGTCAGTCCCCACTGCGCTCTGCTCGTGTCACCGCTGGTTTGATTATTCTGGCCGGCACCTACACGAAATCTGAGAGCCTGAATTTTGTGCCCAATTAAACACGGAATTAAAAGCTCAAAAAGGCACATCCATTATCAAAATTGGGCCTTTTCACACCACACGCTTACTCGGAAAACATCTCCCAGTGAACTAATAAACCTCAGCCGTTGCATTCCAGCAGTGTGCGCGGCCTCCGTTTGCAGGAGAAGGCTGCAGGTCTGCGCGGAATCCAAATTAGCTCCGTTCCTGCGGATTAATAGAAAAACAGGTAAGTCAGGACTCATTTTCTGAGTTAATAGCATTTCTCGCAGCTTTGAAAATCTGCTTAACTTTAAGTCAGGTCGACAGTGGCTCTCGGATGGAGAGAAGGGGACGTGGGAGAGCACAGAGGTGGGCCAGGACCCCACCTGCTGCCGCCTGCCCTGGGTCGCAGTTTCCCGTTTAAAGATGTGTATTTTCATAACAGAATATACAGCAAAACGGATTGAACTTTCACACTTGGTCACAAAAAAAATGTGTTTCTTTCTCAATCAGGCTCATAAAGAAGTGAAGCTCAAAGACAAGTCAGAGCCAGAAATGACAACAGTTAATACAATTAGACAATGTTTAATGTTTAACAAAATGACAATCGCAAATACAATTAGCCGTTGTTGTTGCAAACACCGTGAAGCGATCTGACTCTATTTCAGGCAGCTTAGGGCGGGAAGGGACCATTTTATCTACATTAGAAGAATAAGAGATCTATGTATTTGGGTAGAGAGATGCTGGAAAAATTTATAGACTCTCGTATTTATGCAGGAAGCTGCTGATATTGTGTCCCCTCCCTTCTTTTTTTTTTTGAAGCTGTCAAGCTGTCACCCTGGATAGAATGCTGTGGCATCACAGCAACCTCCAATTCCTGGGCTCAATGAATCTCCTGCCTCCGCCTCCCAAGTAGCTGGGACTACAGGCACCCACCACAACACCCGGCCATTTTTTGGTTGTAGCCGTCATTGTTGTGTGGCGGGCCTGGGCTGGATTTGAACCCGCCAGCTCAAGTGTACATGACTGGCACCTTAGCCTGTTGAGCCACAGGCGCTGAGCCATGTCCCCTCCATTCTTACATTTCAGTGTCTGCAAGTCATATCCGGCGTGGGGACAGAGGGAGGGTGGTGATGAGTGTCAAGAATGTGCCGAGTGCAGAGAAGTCCCAGATCATCCCGAAGCTGGTTAAGACCCATCTCTCCCTAAACCTAAGCAAGGAAATCCAAGCAATTGTCATGTTGGAAAGCAAAATTTTCAAGTCTTTCCTTGGCAAACACACGTGTCACTAAGCCTGAGCATCTGAAACTGTTCCTATATCAGCTTCTCTCCGCAAGTTTCTTTTTTAATTCAGATTAATGTGAGGGTGTGAATGATTAGGTTACATTGTGTTTCTGAGGTCAAGTTCGAGTTGTAGTTGAGGCAGTTGGGCCCTTCATCCTAGGGTGCGCTGTCATTCTGGACATTTCGGGCAGGTGTTTTATATTGAGACCCAGCAGGGAGCAACCTGCTTTGTGTCCAGGATGGATTTATGGTGCCTACGGCTCTGAAAGTTAGTTGGACAATCACATGCAACAGTACAGTCACCATTTCCTCTATTGGTCTCACGACTCCTTTAAACGAGACATTGGGTTTGAAAAGCCTGGGCGGGAGGAGCCAGAGGGCCACCATCTGGATGTCACTACCTTATCTGGACCTTAATTTTCTCACCTTTGAAGTAGGGAGATTATGTGACGTCTTCTAAAAGTTCTTTTACTGTCTGACAAGTTACAGATTGTTGCTCTCTGCAGTTCCCTCTGTTTTGTGTTGAAACTTATAGTCCCTTCTGAAGGTTAATTATTTAGCATCACTTGATAGCAAAGAAAAAGCCTGGACTCAGACCTTAGCCAGACAGAAATTGGACTTCAGCTTTACTGTGTGACCTGGGGCAAATTACTCTCCTGTTCTGAACTCCAGTTTTTTCACCTTCAGGAAAGAGGTAAGAATATCTGCCTGGTAGCTCATTCAAAAACAAAAATGAAGCAATTTATGTAGAGATCAGTGCTTGGTAGGGAGTAAGCACTCAAGAAAGAATAGTTATTAATGTGATTATTTTCTTTGCTAAGACTTTCTCCATTGTCTTTTGCCATAGCAGGGTGTTCTTGTTTATACAGAAACCTGCAGGAGGTAGACTCTGCGCCCGCTGCCCCAGTCCCCTCCTACCTGGGTGACACGGGACTGTGCTCCCAGCACCCCTTGCCATCATGTGTGTTCATGTGGCTGCATTCTGCCCTCAGACAGGGAGCAGCAAAGCTACTGCTTATAACAGAACATTCTCGCTCTGCCTTTTACACGAGGTGCAGACAACTTTGGAAACCACACGTGGCAGATAAAAGAGCCAGAGGATGGCAGGATATTGTGCTCCAGAAATCCTACTTGAAGGAGAAATGCCTGATGGCTAGAATACTCTTTTGGATGAGGCACATGAGGGGGAAAAGCTTCCAGTGTCTTTGAATTGTTTACTTTTCAAGTTATTTATTACAGAAGCTACCTTTGTCTAACTATCAGTAATTTGTTTAGACAGACAAGGCATGATTTAAAAAGATAATATAAAAAAAAAACAAACAGGAAAAGAACTGGTTCTTCTTTTTATTTACCTAGAAATGAAGGGATCTTTGCTCTGTGTTTTTTGTTTGTTTGTTTTTTGAGACAGAGCCTCAAGCTGTCACCCTGGGTAGGGTGCTGTGGCATCACAGCTCACAGCAACCTCCAATTCCTGGGCTCAAGCGAGTCTCCTGCCTCTGCCTCCCAAGTAGCTGGGACTACAGGCGCCCGCCATAACTCCCGGCCATTTTTTGGTTGCAGCCACCATTGTTGTTTGG
>CAUYON010098412.1:0-10151 GCA_963573935.1 Arctocebus calabarensis | reverse complement strand
TGTAGAATACCAATGTCTACATATAGTGATTATGAAAATGTCATGAAGGCTATGTTAAACAGTTCGATGAAAATATTTCAGATTGTATATGAAGTCAGCACATTGTGCCCCATGATTGCACTAATGTACACAATTATGATTTAATAAAAATTAAAAAAAAATAAAAAAAACATATGAGCAAAGGAGTTGGGTTTTGTTCTTGGATATCTTCAGGTAAAAATATGTGTGTTACCATGAAAGTTTTGACACAGACTATGTTATGGTCCATTATTTCACTTCCAAGAAACACAGTCAACAGTATCCTTTCTGATTCACTTGTGCAAGCTCAACTTGCTGAAGAGGGCTTCATTGGTCTCTGGCTATGTAGATTTTACATTTCTTGATTTCTGTGTATCTCTAAACTTTCTTAATGATCCCTGTTTAGCACCAAATTATGTGGGTTGCTGGACAAAACCAAGTTCTGATAGTATAGATGGCAGAACAGAAGCAGAAAGTAACTCTGAGCACTTGACACCACTGAGCTGCTGAATTAGCTAGCCTGTGTATAACCTTCCCTCAGGACTACATGCTACATGGAATACTTTTATTACTGTTTTAAATCCATTTGAGCTGGGAGATTTTCTTACTTGCAGCCTAAAGCATTCAACAGATCCTCCTATTTTTCACAGTGAGTCCCCTCTGTTGTAGTCTCATCACTCTGGTGGTACAGGTCACAGCACATTGTATCAGGCAGGTTGCCATAAGATGTGCCAATACTGTTGGTAAGAGAACAACTTCAAGGTCCAAATCCCAACAATATCCTAGAGATTGTCAAAGCCAATTTGGTCTCTTGAATTATTTTAAATATCTCCCTTCCTAGTTGCATCACTTCTTGCTTAAACTGTTACAACTACCATTTCTAAATAATTCTTTTCCTGTCAAGTCTTGCCCCAACTCCCCTTTCTTGTTCTCCTTGCCAGGTAACAGGAGATAAAAAAAAAAAAATAGCATTCTATTCTCCACTCAGTCATCTCTGGTCACCACAATGAGTGGGTATTTCTTTCCACCAGCAACCAATCTGCTCTGCAGCAGACAACAACTAGGTTCTTTTAATTCAATTCAATTTGGACCTTATCTACCTGAGGATAGTGTTAGACCCCATAGCTTTGGAACTCAGTCCCACAAAACTGGCTCACACTTCAGGTGCAATCTCAAGTTCAAGGTCATGTCCTGAACTTCTAACCAACCAGCTATAAGTTAGGGGTTCTCACAACCTCTCCTCAAGTTTGATTAAATTTTTTTAATCTCAGGTTAATTTGAGGGTACAAAGAAATAGATTACAATGTTTGCATTTGTTAGTAGAGTCACTCTAATAATTGTGTCTTGCCTCCAAGAGGTGTGCTGTATACCCTAACATTGTGCCCATTAGAGCACACCCATCCCCCTCCCTTTACTCCTCTTTCCCCTCTCTTTTCCCCCTCCCCCATACCTTGAATTGATTTGAGTTTTTCTCTTACATGGACAAGTATGAGATCATCTACTGGCTCCATATTAGTATTGAGTATATTGGATTCTTGCTTCTCTACTCTTGTGATACTTTACTAAGAAGAATATACTTCAACTCCATCCAGGTTAATACAAAAAATATAAAGTCACCATCTTTTTTATTTGTTTTTTTTTTTTTACTAAGTCATTTGTACATAGATCATGAATACATTTATGCCATTATGGGATTCAATGTGTTGATTATTTATACAAATTGGAGTGTTTACATCCTACTAATCAACATAGCTTTCACTTCATTTACCCAATTATAGCATTAAAACATTTGTGTTCTACACCTGATCCAACTTGTACTTGCAATATGCTTCATAGGTGTGGTCTCCATAAAGTTGTCATCCTTTTTAGTGGCTGAGTAGTATTCCATGGTATACATATACTAGTTTGTTAATCCGTTCCTAGATCAGGAGGCATTTAGGTTGTTTGCACATTTTGGAAATTGTAAACTGAGCTATAAGAATCAATGTAGTGCAAATGTCCTTATGATAAAATTATTTTTTTTCTTCTGGGTAGATGCTTAGTAGTGGATTGCAGGATCAAATGGGAGGACTAATTTGAGTTCTTTGAGGATTCTCAAAGAGGTTGTATTAGTTTACAGTTCAACCAACAGTATAAAGTCTTCCCTTCTCTCCATGTCCACACCAGCATCAACAGCCTTGATACTTTGTGATGTGAGCTATTTTCAAAGGGGTTAGATGATATGTCAGGGTGGTTTTGGTGTGCATTTCTCTGATGATTAGGGATGATGAGCATTTTTTCAAATGTTTGTTAGCCATTCATCTATCTTTTTTCAAGAAGGTTCTGTTCATGTCTCTTGCCCAGTGGTAGATGGGATTGTTTGCTCTTTTACGTTCTATTAAGTTGTTAGAACAGCTCACCAAACTCAAAGAAATGATCTACTTGCATTTACTGGCTAATTGCAAAGAATATTTAAAAGACCAAATGAACAGATAGGTGGTGGTGGCGCCTAAGGAGAAGAATGGGAGAGGGGTGTTCCTCCAGGTACATCCTTCGGTTCAGCTATTCAGATCTCAAACCTCAATCCTTTTGAGTTATTATGGAAGTTTCATTACATAGGCACAACCAGTTATATCATTGGTTATTTGTGATAAACTCACCTTCAGCCCCTCCCCTGTCTTCAGGAGGTTGGGGTGGGGCTAAAAGTCTCAACATGTGGATGGAAAGTCTAATCACATAGCTGGTTCCCCTGGCAGACAGGCCCACCACGAGTCAGCACATTAGAAGAAAAGAGTAAACTGAGCTCAGGAAATTACAAAGGTCTTAGGATCTCTGCATCAACAATAAGGAAACAAAGACCAAGTATTAGAACAAAAGCTTCTCCTAGTGCTCCTGTCTACAAGGGCTCTAGGAGCTCTATGTCAGGAAAGTGTGACAAAGACCAAATATATATTTCAAAATATCACATCATGAAAACAAGCAGAAGTCCATGTCTCACTGTGCTCCATCTTCTGCTGAAGAGCTCGCATGTATACAGGATAAATGTCAAGATTCTTTGCGCAATAAAGAGGATTGTCATAACTGGTTTCAGGTCTCATGACTCAGGGACTATGCTTTGTCCTTTATGACCTGATATTGCCGAGCTTGACTATGCACACCCTTTGTTCCCTGCCTCTATGCTCTTTCTCTTATAACTTCCTGAGTCTAATGTTGTTTATTCCTTCTGAACTTGGCTAATCCTGATCACCCTTCAAGATTTGACTCAGGCTTCATTTTCTCCTAAAAGACATTTTTGAATCTCTAAGATACTCTATAACCCATTTTCTGTCCTGCTATTATACCTTGTGCCCATCTAGACCTTCATAATTACCACGTTATGTTAACCATTTCTGCTAAATCAGTCCCTCGCCAGACTCCAAGCTCCTCAAATAGGGCGAGAAACGGTTATTTCTGTAAATCCAGAACCTAGCATAGTACCTGGAACATGGTAGTTCCTCAATAAATATGACGGAATTGAAATTTTAATTTGACATTTGCTGACCACATACAAATATTTAACAGAAAGAAACAATAAATTCAAAAAGGACAAAAAGTGCACCTCAGGGAATATTTAGGTAAAGGAAAACTATGTCATTCACCAACGCCATTTATGCAAAAAGAGATTATTGGCTGGAATTTTATATAGAGTAGGTTAAACAAATACATTATTTCAAAATTAGTCCTTTGTGATACTAAAATTGAAAGTAAGGTAGATAGATCTATTGTTTAAAAACACTGTCTGTATTAATAAATGTCAAGGCCCAGGGCAGATAAGGCAAGAGGAGGTTGAAATAAAAATTTGCCCTGCTTATCAAGTGAAAGAAGTTTGTATCTGGAGTCGAGAGCTGAGCTAGGGGTACACATTTCTTGGAAGAGGGAGGGAAGGCCCTTAAGAAGTAACAGTATATTGCAGGAAAACTAGCAGGAATGGCCAAATGACTTTTGGAAAAATGTATAATATTCAACTTAGAGTTTGCTATGCTCTGAATGTTTGTGCCCTTCTAAAATTCATGTGTTGAAACCTAATCTCCAATGCAATAGCATTAAGAAGTAGGACATTTTAGAAACTATTAGGCCATGAGAACTTCACCCTCATGAATGGGATTAATGCCCTTAAAAAAGAGGCTTGAGCCTGTTCACTCCTTCTGGAACTTGAAGACACATAGATAGCACTGTCTGTGAGGAATGAGCCCTCACCAGGAACTGAAGCTGCTGACACCTTGATCTTGAATTTCCTAGCCTTCTGAACAGTGAGTAATGAACTTCTATTGTTCACAGATTAGTCAAAATAAGGCATTTTGTTACAGTAACCCAAAGATAGTAAGGCATAAATTGGTAGCAAGAAATGGGGTCCCAAGAAATACCTAAAAATGTGAAAGCAGTTTTGGAAGTGGGTAATGGGGGAGAGCTAGAAGAATCTGGAGGTGCATGCTAGAAAAAGTCTACATTGCCATGAATGGAGCATAAAGGGCAATTTTGATGAGACAGAGAAGAGGAGAGACGTAATGAAAGCTTCAGTATTCTTAGAGATGACCATAAACAGAAGGAAGAAATACAGCAAGTAAAGGCAGTTCTTACAAGGTTCCAGATGGAAATGAGAAACATGCTATTGTAGACTGGAGGAAAGGTGATCCATGTAATTAAGTGGCAAAGAATTTGTCTGAATTGTGTTGGCATCCTAGTGTTTGGTGGCAGAAGGAATTTATGAGCAAAGAACAAGGATATTTGGTGGAAGAAATTCCTAAGCAAGGTGCTAAAAATGCAGCATGGCTTCTTTTGACTGCTTATAGTAAAAGACAAGTCTAGAGAAATGAATTAAAGATGCAATTTATAATCAAAAGGGACATGCCACTTAAAGATTTGAAAAATTCTCAGGCTGTAAAAAATGAAGAGATGTGTTCAGGAGAGAACAGCAAGGTGATCAAGTGAGAATTTGATAAGGAGATTAGTAATCGATGGGAAAAGCCAGACACTACTCTCAAGGCAATGGAAGAATGAACCTGAGGCATTTTATAGATCTTTGGAGCTACCCTACTGGTTCATCATGGGCTCAGATTGCCAAGGCTTTGGGGGTAGAACAATTTGAAGTCACCACTCCCTACATTCTGATGCAGTGCTCCTTGGCTGCCCCAGTTGTGGTTCAAATTGGCCCAGCTGTAGCTTCTTCCATGCCTCTGGAGACCACAGGTGATAAACGTTGATGTATTTTGTTATCATAGCCTGAACAGACTGAGACAGGATTATTTCCGCTTTGGGATTGGTCTGCAGGCAGTCTCTGCCAATTCAAAGTCTTTTAGTAAAAGCCTCACCCACAATGCCAGCAGGTTAGCGCCTCTCCACTGAGTGAATTAGAAAGCAGATGGAGCAGCCACCTGGAGCAGGACCCAAGTACAGACTGAACATGCTGCAGAATCCTGGGGTGAAGGTTGGCTAAGGAAACTTAATCTCCGCCTCCCTGACATATACACTCTCCTCAATTAGGAATGCTGGTGTCATGGAAAAAACTCAACAGGGCAAGGGAGGGACCTACATTATCATGGTAAAGGAAAGAGTGATCCAAGACTAGAGAACTTGAAAATACTCAATGCATGTATTTAAATATACAAGAAATATACATACACCACATCTATCTCTCTGTGTGCACACATGTGTATGTGTAGAGATGTATAGATGATTTCTTTTAATTTTAAAAGAAATTTATAATTATTTTATTAACTACTAATTAACTATCACTAACTTTTTAAAAAGTAGTTAATATACTTTGTCAATTATAAACGACATTTTAAATCTTTAACAAAGGAAAGATAATTAAGGTAAAACACAAAGTGGCTTCTTTCCTGACTTGTAAATATTGAACTTGGAGTCTCACTTAGCAGTTCCTTTTTTTTTTTTTTCCACTACTGTCAGCTTTTTTAAGCAGTTAAATTCAGGATGGCCTGAGTTTCACTCCAATGGAGAGTCACAAGCTCTCAAATTTCCCTTACTAGGTGTTTTCCTTGGCCTTAGAGTGACTTTTGTTTTTGTTTTCCCCTTTCTGGAAAACTTTTTTAAAATGTGTTGTTTCAGACACCCCTCTCCTCCTTGCCTCTGCTTGTCCTAGTTCCCCACAGCCCAGCAGGACCAGCATGTGCCCCCTTATCTACAGCCCTCACTCTGCCCAGGGAGCACTTAGTGAACAGGGGCTGGAGACCTGGGGCCTCCACCTGATCCTGACTCAAGAGAATCAGTCAGATCACCCACAGTCCCCCATCCCAAGTGCCAAGAAAGAACCCCTGGTTCCTCTAAGCCACAGACTCCTCAGTACACCTCATTCCCTGCCCTTCCATCACACTGTCTGGACGTCTGTCTTTCTTGCCACAGTCAACATTTCACTTCCCACCACCAGCAGTGATGGGCCCAGCTTGCTCACTTCACCTTGGTGCCCTCGATTCTTGGGAGCACACAAAGTTGTTTGCTGCTTCCTGCATCCCCTGCCAATGCCTGAAATTATGGTGGTTCTGAACATCCCAGATCTTTGATGAGTTGGACTCTCTTCTCTGCTCAGTACATAGGTCCCATGGAGCAGAGCCAGAGCTTGGCATGTGGGTGATGGCAGCCACAGGGTGAACAGCCCCTGCCCTGCCACCCCCCACAGCTTGGAGCTCAGCTCGCTTCTTCCCACCCTCCTCCTCCCTCACCCATCCCCCTGCCCAGCAGGGACAGGCTCTTCCTGGGCTTTCCTCTGGGGCCCACCGTCCTCCTTCTCTGCCAAGTCCATCATCAGCCTCAGGCTGAGCCAGGGAGATAATTTAACAGATGCAGTTTGACGACTTAGCATTTTCCTGGCCTGACTTTCTTTTTTACCCAGGCTGTTATTTAAAAGCAAAGTTCAGCCCTTATGCATAGCACACATGTGCATATATGTGTTAAATAGATTTCTTCTCCACCCACTTCCCGTTGCTTCCTTTATCCAAGTATTACCCAGGCTTTAAGGCTCAAATCATGAGTTGCCTCCTTTCTGAAGACTTCCCGTGCCTCTTTAAACTTTACTAATTCATTCATTCCTTTCTTCCCTCCTTCCTTTTTTTTTTTTTGGCTGTGTCTCTCTCTGCTATCAACCCTGGCTGGAAAACTATGGCATCATAGCTCACAGCAACTTCAAACTCTCAGGCTCAAGCGATCTGCCTGCCTCAGCATCCCAAGTGGGTAGGACCACAGGCACCTGCCACAACACCTGCCACATTTTTCTATTTTTAGTTAGAAATGAGGTCTCACTCCTGCTCAGGCTGGTGTCTAATGCCTGAGCTCAAGCAATCCTCCTGCCTCAGCCTTCCAGAGTGAGCCAATCCCACCTGACCTGATCTCTTAATTTCTTGCAACTACTACTGGTGACATAATTTAAACCTTGAGTTTACTATAAGCCCTCCTGTATTTTACTCAAAACTTTTATGAAAGGAGGGAGAGAGGTTTTTATACAAGACTGTCAGCTCTCTGCATGCCAAGGTTATACCTTACACTCTCATTTTCCCTTCCAATCTAATGTTCTTTCTATGATTATTGCCAAAGAAGAAAGGGCTTTGACTCAAAAGAATTAGGGGCAATCTTTTTTCCAGAGGTCAGATGGTAAAATATCCTTCAGGAAAAGAGATGAAGTGGGAAGAGCTGGGGACCCACTTAGGGAAGACAGATGACCTTCCTGGCAGAGGTTAAGAAACATCATCAGAGGTTCCACATTACCCTGTGCTGACTTTTTCTCTGAATTTCAGAGCCCAACAAGTCTTTCAAGCCCAAGATGTCTGCATTCTCTCAGGGATGATTCTATGCCAAAAGCAAATCACTGCCAAGGCCCCAGCTTAAGCCCCCAACCCACCATTACGTTGCCTCTACTGCAAATCAGGCAAGGATCAGAGCCAACATGCTTCTTGTTGGGTAGAAAACAGATGGCTGGACCCGAGAAAGCTGACGGAAGGAATCGCAAAACAAGTATCAATCAACCCAAGCAACTCGGCATTAGCAAACAGGCAGCTTCCCAGCTCTGGGCAGGGCTCTCTGGTGGCGTTTTTAGCGGCTTTCCTAATTAAGGATGAGCTGTGGAGCTCATCAGCCACCCTAAGTCCTGGTTAAATGTGGCAGGTGGCATCCGAGAGCCACCTCCAAACGTGACTTCCTAGTAATGCTCAAGAGGGCCACATCAGTGCCAGCCAAGGAGCTGTGAACAGAAACAGATGGAAGAGGAATTTAAAGGGACATCATCCCCAGAACAATGCCCTGTTGGCCTTACAGGCCGTGTGTCCCAGTCCGGTAATTCCCTTGATGGTTTGGAGTGCATTTTGTCTCTCTGCCTAGATGTGTATTCTTTTAGGAGAAGGGTCCCCTGCTGCAGCTTCAGTGATTCCCACATTACTAAGCACAATGTTGGAAACATTGACAAATGTTTTATTGAAATGCGGCCAGCTTGATCTATTGGGTTTTATTTAGATTCCTACATATTCCATATTCTAGTACATTTTGTGTATGCCATTTAGCTCTGCCTTCTTCTCTGTCTACTTTTAATACTTTATGCATATTTCCATTGTTCCTGCTACATCGATCAAGTTGTTAAGGGAGACAACCAGGACTTACACTTTCCCCTGCATGCCTCTCTCTCTAGTAGCTGAATCAGGAATGAGTGAATCATTGGTGTCCCATTCAAGCCTGCCGAAATCAGTCGATGTTTAGGGCTGACCGTGCACATGTGTTACACACATGAGTCTCTGAGGCCCTGGATCTTATCTTGCCACTTGCTCTGTTGCTGATCTGTCCAGGTACGGTGTGACAAGTGCCATCTCCTGACTGACTCATTTATTAAGTTAGTAGGATGGCAAGTCTTTATACTTTTTGTGATCAGAAGGAGTTAAGTTCTATACCAAACTTAGAACAGCCACTTCACCCAAAGTACTGGCTTCCAACTCGGAAGCGTCCCATTTATGTCATCCTCACACGCTGATCAATTTCCCATCAGTAAGAAGATCTATAATGTGTCCAGCACAGTGTCTGACATATGGAAGATGTCCGATTTAAGGTCACTAGCTTATTATGAGATTTTGTATTTATGTGAATTAAAAGCTTTTTATTCATTTTATATGATATTTGCATTTCCTTGGGGTCTTCACCTTAGGTTCTTAGCAGTGAAAAGGAAACAAACAGAAAATAAAGATGCTTTCTAAAAATAGAAGAAACATGGCTATGATTTCATCACAGTTTTCCTTCTAAGTGTTTGGGTTTTAGACCTCCAGGGTGATGAGAGTGTTACTTTGATCACAGGTGGAGCCCAGTTTATTGCTTTTAAGATCACTCAGTTTAGTCACGCTCTGTTGCTGTCACGTCTTGTAAACTATAGTGATGCCAATTTGTGGAGAGCAAGGAAAGACTGGATAAGGAAGTGTGCTGAATTCCCAGGGGTGGGGAGCTGCAGAATTTTATTTATTTATATTTATATTTATTTTTTTATTTTTATTCATTTTGTTTGTTTGTTTATTATTGAATCATAGCTGTGTACATTAGTGCAATCAAGGGGTACAATGTGCTGGTTTCATATACAATCCAAACCATTTTCATCAAATTGATTAACATAGCCTTCATGGCATTTTCTTAGTTATTGTGTTAAGACATTTCTATTCTGCATTTAGTAAGTTTCCCCTGTACCCTTCTAAGATGCACCATAGGTGTGGTCCCACCAATTACCCTCCCTCCACCCATCCTCCCCCCTCCCCTACCCTTCCTTGCCCTTTTCCCCATATTCTTATGCTAGAGAATACTTAGAGATCTAAAAATTGACCTGCCATTCAATCCTATAATTCCTTTACTTGGTACATACCCAGAAGACCAAAAATCACATTATAACAAAGACATCTGTACCAGAATGTTCATTGCAGCCCAATTCATAATTGCTAAGTCATGGAAGAAGACCAAGTGCCCATCAACCCACGAATGGATTAATAAATCGTGGTACATGTATACTATGGAATACTATGCAGCCTTAAAGAAAGATGGAGCTACAGAATTTTAAAGCAACAAGGTTAAGGTAAAATTCCATGGATGGCCCTGAGAAGTGAAGCAGACAAGGGGGTAGAAACCCTAAACTCAGAAAAGTCCAA
>CAUYON010098411.1:0-31077 GCA_963573935.1 Arctocebus calabarensis | reverse complement strand
TAGGGGAAAGGGAGGGGAGGGGTGGGGGGAGGATGGGTAGAGGGAGGGCAATTAGTGGGAACACACCTACGGTGCATCTTAGCAGGGTACTGGCGAAACTTATTAAAGGTAGAGTATTAATGTCTTTATATAGTGATCAAGTAAATGCCATGAAGGATATCTGTAACAGTATGATCAAAATATTTCTGAATGTATATGAATCGTGCCCTGTGATTGCACCAGTGTACATAATTATGATTCAATAAAATTATTTAAAAAAAAGAATTTTCTTTTATTGCATTTGTGACATCTTTAATTATTTTGATTTTTAATAGTGGCTATTCTGACAGGGTAAGGAAATTTCTCATTGGAGTTTTCATTTGGATTTCCCAGACAATTGGATTACCCTGACAATTGGATTTCATTAGGGAAAGGGTTCCTAGTGATTTAATTTAATTAAGGTCTATACATTTATTTTTGTGGTTTGCTTCATTGACTTTGGGATCTTAAGCACAAATTCTTTGCCTAGGCCAATGTCCAGAAGAGATTTTTCCAAGTTTTACTCCAGAAAATTTATGGTTTTACCTCTTTCATTTAAATCTTTAATCCATTTTGAGTTAATTTTTTATATGGAGAGAAATGGGGGATCCTGTCTCATTCTTCGGCATATGAGATTTGACAATAAAATTCATGAATTTGCCAGCCGGTGCTTACTTTGGCAGCACTGTACGAAAAAGAAAAAAAAAACTTGGTAAGCTTCATAACCTTCGTATATCATTGTCTCACAGTTGTGTTTATGTTGACATGTTGCAGTGTCTTGCTGAGTGGTGTTCATTTTTGGTGCTATGATTTTTGTTTACCATTGAAAGAATGTTGGAGCTTGAATTAGAGCAACAAACAAACATTAAATTTCTTGTTAAACTTGGCAAGAGTGGAAGTGAAATCAGGGGCACATTAGTCCAAATTTATGGGGGTATTCCCATGAAGAATACGCAGTGTACAAATGGATTAAATGTTTTTTAATGAGCAGAAAGTGTCTCAGATGAAGAGAGGTCAGGACCTCCAGTAATGACCAGAACTGATGAAAATATTGCAAAAATTCACTGAATTATGCGCCAAAATCATTGGCTGCCTGTGACAAGCGTGGCTGACTAAGTAAACATCAGCAGAGAAACAAGAAAATCTTAACTGAAAATCTTGGCCCCAAATTCATGACTCCGGCTACCAAACATCACAACAATACACCAGATCACACAACACTGCCTGTTTTTAGCCAGTAAACAAAAACTATGTTGGAACTGCCTCCCTACTCACCTGATCTGGCCCCCCATGAATGTTTTCTTTACCTGAAGATAAAGGAAATATTGAAAAGAAAACATTTTGATGGCATTCAGGACATCAACGGTAATACAATTACAGTTCTGATGGCTATTCCAGAAAAAAAAAAGAGTTCCCAAATTTCTTTGAAAGGTGGAGTAGGTGCTGGTGTCAGTCCATAGCTTCCTAAGGGAGTACATTGAAGGTGATCATAGTGATATTCAGCAATGAATGAGTTCCAAACTTTATTTTAAGACTATATGGCTATCTAATTTTCCCAGCACGTTTATTGAACAGGGCATTTTTTCCCCAGATAATATTTATGTTTCCTTTGTCAAAAATCAATTGGTTGTAGGTATTTGGTTTTATTTTGGGGTTCTCTATTCTGTCCCATTGGTCTATATGCCAACTTTTATATCACTATCATATTGATTTAGTTATTAGAGTCTTATTGTGTATTCTAAAGATGGGTAATGTGATGCTTCAAGCATTGTACTTTTGCCTAGGATTACTTTGACTATTAAGGCTCCTTAATGATTCCATATGAAATTTAGGATTTATTTTCTAATTTTGTGAAAAATGATGTTGGTATTTTTCCCTTCATTTTTTTTGTTTTGTTTTTCTTAAATCATAACTGTGAACACTGATGCATTTATGGGGTTAGTTTTACTGATTTGATATACAGTGTGAAATGCTTACATTTAACTAATTAACACATCCATCACAATTATACTCTTTTTTTAATAGCTGTGAAATGCACCATTGCCTCATGTTCATTAGGTGAGGTCCCCCCAAAAGCCCTTCCTCCTTCCTCCTCCCTGCTTCCTTTCCTTCTCTCCTCTTCCCTCTAATTTCTGGACTATAGTCATGTTTTACCATTCGTATGAATGTGTAAGTAATTATATACTGATTTCATAGTAGCATTGAGTACATTGGATACTCTTTTTTCCATTCTTGAGATACTTTACTAAAAAGAAATGTTCCAGCATCATCCACATAAACATAAAAGATGTGAAGTCTCCACCTTTTTATGTCTGTGTAGTAGTTCATGGCATACATATACCACAATTGGCTAATCCATTCATGGGTCGATGGGCACTTTGTCTGTTTCCATGTCTTGACAATTGTGAATTGGGCTACAACAAACATTGTGGTTCAAATGCCTTTATTGTGAAGAACTTTTGATCCTCTCGGTATAAACCTAGTAGAGGAATTGCAGGATTGAATGGTAGGTCTACTTTTAGTTCCTTAAGTATTCTCCAAACTTCTTTCCCAAAAAGTTGTATTAGCTTGCATTCCCACCAGCAACATAGAAATGTTCCCTTCTCTCTGTATCCATGCCAACATCTGTGTTTTTGGGATTTTTTTAATTAAATCAAACTGGGTACATTAATGCAATTTTTTTATGTGGGCTAATCTTACTGGAGTTAGACGTCATTTCAAAGTGGTTTGATTAGCATTTCTCTAATGATTAAAGATGCTGAGCATTTTTTCATGATGTTGCTATTTTGATGGGTGTAATAGTCAATTTGGGAACTATGGACTTTTTAACAATATTGATTCTCCTAATCTATAGGCTTGGATGTTTTCTCATTTGTTTCTATTCTCTATGATTTATTTCATCTGTGTTTTGTAGTTCCTTATAGTCTTTCACCTTCTGCAGAAAAGATACTTTCTTTTGTGTGTGTGTGTGTGTGGGAAATGGTATTGAGTTCTTGATTTGATTCTCAGGTTTGCTAATTATTAGTGTATAGAAATGCTACTGATTTGTGTACATTAATTTTGTAATCTAACATTTTACTAAATTTGACAATTCTAGAAGTCTATAGAGGAATCTTTAGGGCTTTCTAGATATAAAATTATATCATCAGCAAACAGGATAGTTTTGTTACTGCACAAAGAACATCTGGCTTCCTGTCACTGTCAGCCCATATGCAGAGACAGGGATAGGTCCACCAAACTTTATTTGTCTGAAGGCCAGCAATTCTGGAGAAGAGTGCAAGTAGCCTCTCTAAGACCAGTCTGTTCTTCCATTTCCAAAAGCACAGTTTTATACGTAAAAGTTCAGAGTAACGAACTATTGTTATTCTTTATCTTAAATAATAATAATTGGATTAACCCATGACTCACAATAAACAATAATTGACATGAACCATGACCCTAAGCAACATTCCAATTCAAAACTTAATCTCCTAAATCAATTGCCTTAAACTACTCAAGATATAGATTAAAGCTGAGTTTACAAAATAGCAAGAATGGAAGACATGAGGTAAAGGTCATGTAGGACCTACGCTGACCAGACTAGCTGTATCATCTTAGCCCTAGACTGAATTGCTCCATCTTTTTCTCACTACATGTGCTTGTTGTTTGGCCTTCTTTTTTTTCTGATTCAGATGCCCTTTATTTCTTTCTCTTGCTGATTGCTCTGCCTGGGACTTCTAGTACTGTGTGGAATAGAAGTGGTAACAATAAGCATCCTTGTCTTCTTCTAGTTCGTAGGGAGAATGCATGCAACTTTCTCCCCTTCAGTATAGTGTTGTCTATGGGTCTGTTATATATGACTTTTATTACTTTGAGATATGTTTCTTCTATGCCTAGTTTGTTAAGGGTTTTTGTTATGAAGGGGTGACGGATTTTATCAAATGCTTTTTCTGCACTATTGAGATAATCATATATATATATATTTAATTTTAATTGAATTTACATGGTGAATTACATGCACTGATTTGCATATGTTGAAACATCCTTGCATCCCTGGGATAAAACCCAATTGACTGTAGGGAAGTATTCTTATTATATGCTATTCGATTTAGTTTACTGGTATTTGATATTTTGTTGTGGATTTTCAGTATTGAATCATCAGAGATATTGTTCTATAGTTTTATTTTTTGGCCTGTTGCATCAATCCTGGCATTGGTATCAGTGTGTTATTGACTTCATAAAAGGAGTTAGATGGGATCATTTTTTATCGATGTCATGGGAGAATTTCAATAGGATAGATAACTGTTTTAAATGTGGTAGAATTTGGTAGTGAAACCACTTTGTCAAAGGCTTATTTTGGGGGGAGAATTTTTGTTATTGACTCAACTTGCCATTCATTATTCAACTGTTCAGGATTTTTATTTCTTCCTGATTTAAGCTTGGGAGCTTGTATATTTCTAAAAATTTATCCATTTTCTCTAGGTTTTCTAGTTTGTTTCCAGAAATGTGTTTGTAGTAGGCTTGTATGGTATCTTGTATTTCTGTGATATCACTTGTAATGGCTCCTTTCATTTTATAATTGAGCTGATTGGAATCCTCTTTTTTCTGTCTTAATCTAGGTAGTTGTCCACCTTTACATTTCCTTAGTTTCTTATAATATTTTAAGTTTCACTTTTATTTAGTTCTGTTCGGCTTATAGTTATTTCCTCTCTTCTGCTAACTTAGGTGTGATTTGCTGCTGTGTGTATAGTTTTGTTGATGTATGCCTTTAGGTTGTTAATTTGTATACTTTATGGTTTTATTTCTTTTGATGTAGGAATTTTGTGCTATGAAATGCTCTCTTATCATTTCTTTTGCTGTATTCTTAAGATTTTAGCAGCTTATATCACCATTGTCATTCAAATCAAATGTTTTATAATTTCTGTCTTGATTTAATAATTGACCCAAATTTTTTCAGCAGCAGTTTGTTTAACATCCATGAATTTTTAATTTAAGGGTTCTGCTGAAATTTATTACTAGTTTTATTCCACTATAATCTGAGAAGATACCTGGTGCAGTTTCTACTTTTAAAAATTTGCTGAGACTTGGTTTTATGGCCTAAAATATTGCCTGTCTTGGAAAATGTTCCATCAGCTAATGAGAAGAATGTATATTCTCAAGTTTTGGGGAAAGAGTGATTTATAAGTGTCTGATAGCTCAGTTTGTTCAAGAGTCCCATTTAAATCCAGTATTTGTTGATTTTCCATAGTTTTGTCAGTGAAGATTTAAAATCCTCCACTATTATTATAGCTATTTATTTCATTTCTTAGGTCTAATATTATTTTACAAATCTGGGAGCTCCCATGTTTGATGCATAGATATTTCAGACAGTTATATGTTCTTTTGAATTGTTCCTTTTATCATTATAATAATCATATATTTTTCTTTTCTTTATTGTTTTGAGTTAATGTCTGTTTCATTTGGATGCAAGGTCCTAGATGACTTATCACAAATAGGACATCAGCAAGGCACATAGTCATCAGTCTTGTCAAAGGCAAAATGAAGAAAAAAGTTCTACAAGCTGGGAGATGAAAATATCAAATCATTTTCAAAGAAAAACCGATGAGACTAATGGCAAACTTATAAGAAAATCCCTTATAAGCAAAAGAGGATTGGAGTCCAATCTCCAGTTTTCTTAGAATAATTGTTGGCCAAGAATTTTATATCCTGCATAGCCAAGTTTCACAAATGGAGATTTAAAGTCTTTCTCCCAAATGCCAGCACTAAGGGAGTTTATCACCATTAAACTTGCCCTATAAGAAAGGCTGAACAGTGCTCTACAGCGCCGGAAAGAATTATTGATACTCTCCAATATAAAAACATTCAAAAGTAAAATCTCAGAGCTCTTGTGAAATAATAACACGAGGAAGACCACAGAGAAAATAGTTAACAATCAACATGATGACTGAAACTATATCTCACTTATCAATATTAACATGTAATGTAAATTGTCTAAATGACACACTGAAAATATGCAGATTGAAAATGTGGACCTAAAAACTCAACAAGAAACCTAGATAACTCATAGAGTCTCATAAATTACAATAAAGGAGTGGGAAAATACTCAATGCAAATAGAAACCAAAAATAAGTGTCATGGCAAAAATAAAACAAAACAAAAATACCAGAAATATTTATAAACAGTACTGTCCATGTCCATGCATTCCCTTTATACTATGAATTTTTAGAAAAGAAAATGTTTAAAATCTATTTTAAGTATTTAACGTGATAATTCATTATTTTATACTGTCAACATACTTTTAAATTCAGCCTTCCGCTAAAAGCAACTCCTCTGCTCACTCCATTTCTTTAAAAGGCTACTTTAAGCTACTTTTTCCTCATTCTAAATTTAAATATTGCAGAAAATATTATGGAACTCACACATTTAGATGTCAGAAGTTCTGTATGTCCACTAAATTAAAACATCCTAATCATTGGCTGTCAAACCTTAGAGAATTTGGCTTTGCCTCCTATTTCTGTTTATGACAGCTCATAGAGGGCATGCTGTGACCTGCTTCTTTCTGCTTAGGATCCAATTAAGAGTGATAAATGCAGGAGTTTTAATATTTCAAATTCAAATATGTGATAGGAAGCCTATATCTAGAGTCACTAACATTTTCTAGAGCTCAACATTCCACAACAGGAGAGCTATGGTTTGCTTTGGCACTGTTAAGAATCTAGATCTAGTGGTCAGAATATTGCTTCCCAAAGTAGAAATGAGTCCTGAAAAGTGGATTTTCCTGGAAATGGCAAGAATGTGATTGGCTGCTAGGAAAAAGTAAATCATGGAGACTTAATTTCTTTGAGAACATTTGAGGAAATTAGTAAGTATTTAGTGGCCTAAGAAGGTAAACAGAAAGGGTTGGATTTTACAAGACTGATATTGGAGTGTTTTCTGGAAGACAAACACAAAATGATTGTAGAAAACAAACACATTGAAAGAGATTTAAAAGGAAGACCTAATCAGCATGTCTATTTCTTGCTAGTAAGCAGCCAACTCTTCCTTACTTGAGTGTATTAGGTAATCCTGTGGTAGGCCCATGGAAAACAACTGAAGACACAATCCTCAATTAAGAATAATAAAAATAACTGTGATAAACTATGTGCCCAAGAAAGATGACTATAGATAGATTTGCTTCTTTATCAGGACATATTGCAGCTATTGAATCCAATTATCCATATTTTTACAATGCTTCCCCGTGTCTCCAAGGAAGTAATCTTTAAGTTCAAGTAGGTAAAGAAAAAAATAATTTGGGGAAGATCAAAACAATCCTCATTGTCACACACTGTGCATTTTGTATTTCATGTTTGATTGACTTTGCAGGCAGTGATAACATCATGATATATATATATGTTACATATATATAGATTGGTATTCAGAGATGATCTAAACACTCCAGTTCAAGCACTCTAGGCATTTTACACTGCAGCCTGATGTATTGTTTGCAATATAAACCCTTTAAAATTCATCGATGGCCCCATAGTTACAGAGAAGGTAGTTCTCTTTCCTGCCACTAGGCTGCTGAGGATACCAATTATCAAGTTTATTACAGTACTTACTTAAGTGTTACTATTTCAGTCACCTCTCTGTTATTCATGAGCTGATTATCTATGTGTTGGATTACCTCTGTTCCTCCATCTCTTACATTTTTCCTTTGCTTTCTTCCCCAGGCCTATCCCAAGCTTGTTAGCATTTCCACCAGTAGGTGAGCAACAGAAGGAAGGGGAAATGAAATGCCCATCAGTCAATTTTATTACTCGTTAGTGGCCCTTACAGAGGTTTGGTGGAAGAGAAAAATTTAAAATAGTAGTTAAAATTAGATTTGGGGATTATCTATGGCTTTTATTTATTCATGTCCTTCCTCTTGTCTATTAGTATAATCTATGTCTGTTGCATTGTACAGTTATCTGGAATAAAAATGTGCTTTTAGTGGAGATAGCCACATTTTATTAATAAAGCTGCGTATATTCTTGAAAACACATTGGGAGCTTTCATTATGGTGGTATAAATATACATGTAAAATATTATGATTAAAAGTGACTACTTAAATAATGTTGGTAGTACTTAATAATTGATATTTGCAACATGAAGAAAGAATTATCTAATAAAATATGCAATATTTAAGGTTTCCACCTTCAGGTTTTCATCTTTTCTAGTTTCTTATGCTTTCTAGGCATTCAGGTCACTGTAATTTTCAGTTTGTAACACATCAAAAAGGCTTAAGCTTAAAGCACTGGTGATATCATGTTCCTTTTCCATGGAAAATTCAACATGCTGACTATTTATAGATTGTATAATTCCATAATGCTGATACTATTCTTTGCATAATCATTTGCTCGTTGCCCAGAAATTGGTAGACTATCCTACCTCTATGCCAAGATGCTCTGTTTCAATGACAAATAATCTGGCACACAAGTTTCTAAACCTTTACAAGTGCCTACTTTTTTTGTCTAAAAATATACAGTTCAAGAATTATTAACTCGGAAATCTCTTATTCCATGTCTTGCAATGTAGTAAAACAATCAGTGGTGTACTCCAACTACAGAGACACACACACACACACACAAAAATGACCTGTTGTTTACAGACAGCTTGAACTACTAATTAATATTAAAATTTTAAGAATCTTTATCTCACATATTTTTCAAGAGAGTCAATACACATGCCATCTTCCTGGCAGGGAAGCATTGACCTCTTGAATAAGTACATGCTGATTACAAGATATTGCTCATTTGATGGCCTCTAATACTTCTATTTTTCTCAACAATAATTATCACTGGGCAAGTACTAGTCAGTAATAATTTACCTGAGCCTTAATTTCTTCTTACTTGGGATAGATAGAAAGGTATAGCTGAGAGTATAGGAATTCCTAGCTGAGGCAACACAGGAATCACACACACATAATTGTACACACATACAACAAGACAATAAAAAGGCAAAGCAAACAAAGTTGCAAATTCTACAGAATAATTAATGATATAAATAAATGAATATACAAATAAATATGGTCATAAGTTTGTTTTGACATTAACCATAATTTCAGCAGAAGTTCAGACTTAAGCCACTAGGTAGATGCATTTCTGTAAGGGGAAGGTATTATTTCTAGCATACCAGGACAAGATAAAAGATGAAGTGGCCTGGAAGCAAAGTTACAAGGCCATAATTTTGGTGATTTCCATTCCACTGAAATATTCTTCATAATTTTTTTCCTAATTTTGACTGATATATACACTGGAAAGAGAACTACAAAGTTTTTCTTTCTGAAAGATACCCCCAACCAAATACTACACCTGGTGTCCTAACAAAAATATCACTTGCAATTTGTAGTATCATTAAGGCAAAATATTGTGATAGTCTTTGTCCCACTGTGTTGGGTTTGCCAACATTTGTATAGCCTTTAGGCCTTAATGTATAACTAAGGGGAAAGTAGTGATTGTAGCTGTTTATGAATCTGAGTGTCATGAATGAAACAGTGTAGTAAATTGTAACAGTCAAATTTTTCTACACCAAGATTAGAGAACTGTTCCAACTATCTAATTGAAGCAAAGCTTTAGGACTCATCTGATAGCTATCTGGTCCATTATTTCCTCAGATAGCTACTTGCTAGAATCATATGGAGTTGTTTGAATACTTAATTCAGAAAGTAAAATAACTTGAGGAGGAATGAATGGCATTTAGTTCCTGGATGCCTGCTAAAATGAGACCTGACTATGAATGTATAACGGTGTATGGCATGGATTAAGGTTGCCCTTTTGGTAAAAGCATTTACCACCAGTAAGGTGATGCCAAAGATACAGGAAGAGAAATATCCAATATAAAAATCACCACAATTATGGCCCAAAAAAGTTTCAAGCTCAAAAAAGTGGATGGAATCTTTTAAAGTTCTTAGAAATTGTTTGGTCTCAACAATTATCACTAGTGATCAAATATTTGATAATATCTTTCCAGATGGACTGTAGGTCACAGTCAGTATTGTGAATAATCTAGTAACTCTGTGGGAAGACAGGAAGGTAGAAGAATAACATTTGATTACGTACTTTTCCTTCTTGTCAGAGTGGATTGTCAAGATTCTAGAGGATTACACATCTTTTATAGTTTGTGCACCTACCACCTGGAGAATCTGGCTCTCAGCCGGGAGCTACGGCATCGATTTGCCCTTGTTGTATTGGTCTGACCAGTGAGATGAAGTCTGGATGGCTGAAAAAATTTTATGCTAAAGATCTGTGAAGGATGGAAGGCCTTTGCAGTCCTACACTATTCTACTTTCAGTGACAAGTGTACTATTCAGCAATTTTGGTATCTTCATCTTGTAAGGTATATAAAATAAAGTGTCTGAAGAAAAATGCCTGCCTTATCCAGTACAAGCTAAACTTTCAAGTTTTCTACTAAAAGGAAATTTTTATGCCTAAAATCTAAGGCATACTTTCTCTGATTCACCTCTATATTCTCAAAGAATAACAACAGTAGCTGGCAAAGGTAGGCTATTCAAAAGAAAAAAATAAAAGGAATGAACAGAAGTAGAAGCCATGGCCAGATGGAGGAATCAAAATATTAGGTTCCTCAAACTATAACTTCATATTTCAAAGACAGAATTCCTGTTCCTCTTGATTATATTACAGGTGGTTTAGGCCCGAACATGTTTTTTGAAAAACCCATGTATGGATACTATTTGGACATTTCCTTTTGTACTAAACATCCATTTGCATCAGATATGCTTATTTTCAAATTTTGTCAGAGTAAAACAAATCATATTAGAAAAAAATGAAAATATAATTTTGATATACTTGAAGTAGCTATCCTTGTATGAATACACTGCCTGTTATTGTAGCCAGCATAGCAAAGTGAAGGGTAAATAAAACTTGTATTATATCTTTCCCTCACCAAACAAGGAACTATGGGCTATCTTTGATTGTCATAAGACTTTTGGTTGGACAAAATCTACCTAAAAAACTTCAGCTTTGTTTTTTTTTATGTGAGTTGCTTGGTTGTTTGAGTAGTGGTTTTGTAGTAGGCAAGGGCCTTACAGAACTATGTAAGTCTGTCCTTCAGAAAAAATAACTTACTGGGAAGACTGTTAACTCTTCACAGGTATAATGGTCTCTTCTGTCAAATCTCCAAATTTTGACGCGAATGGACAGGTAACTGAATATTACTTCAAAACATTGTCAGTGATATTTTTGAGCCCTGTCATAGTTAAGGAATAATGGTAACATTCTTTTACTTTAGTTGTAGACATGGAAATGTTGGTAAATATATACACTTTGCTATAATATATAAATATAAAATTAAATGCAAATGCTTTATTTACAAAATCTATATGAAAAAGACAAAAATTATTAATTTGGTAGTTTATTCTTGTTTACCACAGACACTTCTCAAATTGTGAGGCAATTTTGACTAGTAAAACACAACGGATGCATTAAAATGTTTTAGGCAAATGCAAACAATAAACATAAAGCAATAAGACAAAATAGATAACAAAGTAGAATTGAGAGGAAAAACACAAAGTAAGAACATTTTATAATTTATAAAAAGTTAAATTTTAAAATTAAAATATAATTATTTTAAAGTCATTAACTTTTCCTTGTCCTATAAAATTGGTTCAATATGTAAAAAATATATTTTAAAGGAATACATGTCAACACATAAAAAAATAAAAATTTTTATATAAATATTTTTATATGAAGGTTTTGTATCTTTTTTAGTCTTTGAATCAGTAGGGCCAATAGGAATGACAACAATGATAATAAACCTACAGAGAGTGTGATGCACATATAAATTTAGGGAAATTGAAATATTGACAAATACAACTTTATGCTTCCTTTTCAAAAATCCATTGTACAGTATACAGAATTATTTTTGAAGTAATCAAGAAAATATTTTGGATAGTTCAATGATTATTATTCTCCAGTACAGCACTGACTATTAACATAGCTGCCAATGTCCTCATGGAACCTGTTGATAACATGTATTATGGGAAGCAATAAAGGACTTATTCTCAAAGAACTGGGGTAGAGTTTTTTGACCTATCTGATGGTTCTCTGACAGATCAACTAAAAGGCATACATTTGTTTTGTCCACCTTAGAACTTTTTTGTCAAAGCATTTAGGAGGAAATATATTAGCTGCAGCTTCTTGAGACAAAGCATTTAAAAGGAAACATTATAGCTACAGCTTCCTGAGACAAAGAATAACAGTTGGATCAGGTAGTATTCAGAATAAATAGCTTGGGAAGTGGGAAAAGACTGCAGAAGGAGATATACAGAGGTATAAGGCTTTGAAATACACATATACTAGAGAATCTAAGAAGCCATTTGCACACCTAGAGTAAGGTCAGAAAAAGGCTGATGAGACAACAAACTTTTACCACTGATAACCTTTAGACTACACACAAATAGGAAGGGAAAGCTAAGTCAGAGTTATAAATGTTCCTACCTAAGCATTATAGAAATACTCTATAATGAAGAAAATCTAAAATGACTGGAGAGTATATTTTAAACTCCAGAAATTTAAGACTATCTCTATCAAATCACTAGCTGCAATATAACTCTAAGAAACAGATTTCTGTAGTCACTCACAACAAAGAATGAAATCTTTACAAAAGCAGTTTTGAGAAGTTATTAAATAAACAAATAATAACCCATAACATGAAGCAAAAATTAAAGGGGTAAGATTTGATCAAGATGTATTCGATTAAAATGTTTAAAATGTCTCCTTTTAAAAATATTTGAGACATGTGATATAACAAGAAAGTATAGCCCACTCAAGGAAAAAATGGAAATAAATATAAAATTACTGATAAAATGTAGATATTAAATATAGTAAATAAAACCATTAAATTGTGTTAAGTATGCTCAAATAGCTAAATGAATCCATGAACCAGTAACTAAACAAGATCAGAAGAATTATGTCTTACTAAATTGGAACTATCAACAAAGTGACAGGAATTTTTTTCCTTTGTTGCATACAAAGATAAATTCTGAAGCAGAAAAGTACAATAATTGAAGTGAAAAGATCACTAAAATATCTCAACTGCAAATTTTATCAGGCAGAAAAAAGAATCAGAGAACTTAAAGATAAGTCAATTGATATTGTCTGGTTTGAGGAGCAAAAAGAAAAAGGAATGAAGAAAAATAAATAAAACCTAAGAGACTTGTGAGGCAGCATGACAGTGTCAATTAACTTTTCCTTGTCCTATAAAATTGCTTCAAAATGTAGAAAATACATTTTAAAGGAATACACATTAACACAACAAAAAAAAAACACAAAGATTTTTATATAGAGATTTTTATATAAAGATTTTGTATCTTTTTTAGTCTTTGAAAAATCAGTAGGGCCAATAGCAATGACAACAATGACAATAATAAACCTACAGAGAGTGTGATTCACATATAAACTGAATATTTATAATAAAAGTCTTAGGGAAGAGGAAAGGGGAAAAAAAATAAAGAACATCTTTAAAATAATGACCTAAACCTTCCAAAAATTTGATGGAAGACATAAATCTACACATACAAATAAGTCAATTAAATCTAAAATAAATTTTAATAGATCCACCCTAAAACATATTATAGTCAAATTATTGAAAGACAAAGAAACAAAGTTGAAAGCAGAAAGCAAAGTAGGTCATCATATGAAAGGCATCATCTGTTTCAAGCAACATGGAAGAATGGCAAGCCCCAGATCTTGGTGCTCCCTACAGAGACAAAAACTTAACAACAGTGCACAATCCAAAAAGCTTTTATGAGAATTCTAAAAACCAATTAAGAAGCTGCAGGACCCCAGGCAAACACAAAGCGAAGAACAGCTACACTGAAACAAGTAAAAAAAAAGCTATTTTATTTGACCCATGATTGCTGCTCCTGAAAGCTGACCTAGCTCAGCAAAACTCACAACACATGAGATAACCCTTGGGAAGGAAAAAGAATAATTGAACTTCCATTTAATGCTAAAGGGAACCCTCCAGATTGAAATGAAGACACTAGACACAAACTCAAAGTCATATAAAGAAATAAAGATCTCAGTAATGGCAAATGCACGAAAATTATAAAAGCTAGTATTATAGTAACCATAATTTTTAGTTCTACTTTTATTTTCTATTTAATTTAAGACTAATGCTTTCTTTTTTAAAAAAAAAAATCAATTATTGTTATAAAAGGTGGTATTATTGTAATTTGATTTATTTAACTCCATACTTATGGACATAATTTGAGAGCCTTATTCATTTTTCAAAATTATTGGTTTATGTTTTGGACACATGATATGTAAAGAAATAATTTCGTGACAATCACAAACTGAAAGGAGTATGATCAGATATGTAAAAACCAAAGATTTTGTATATAATTGAAATTAAACTGTTATAAATCCAAATAAGAATGTTTTAGCCTTAGAATATTACATGCATTCCTTGTATTGGCCACAAAGAATAGAAAATTAGAAGGGAATTTGAGTGTTTTATACAAGAGAAGAAAGGAATGCAAGAAATGAAAAGAAAAAAAAAACAGCTGTAACTATTATAAAAAAAAGAAAAAATGAAATAAATCTATCCTAATCATTAGCTTTCAAGAGGAAAAAGGAATTGGCATATGACACAGTATGAACAAATCTTGAGGATATTAGACTAAGTAAAATATGCTAGCTACAAAAAGAAAAAGACTGTATGAGTCCAATTGCATGGGGTACTCAGAACAGTCAAAATCATTTATAAAGTAGAATGATAGTTCTTTAGGGACATAGGGAGGGAATAATGGGCAGTTATTTTTAATGAGATACAGATTTTCGGTTTTCAATATGAACTGTGATGTGGGGATGGTGACTGATCATGATGCACAAAAATATGAATGTACTTAATGCTACTAACCTGTACTTAACATGGCTAAAATAAATTCTAATTTGTGTATGCATGTATTATACTGCAATCTAAAAAGAAACATTACATTCCACCAGAATTGAAGGAAATTAAGTCAACGTAATAAAGGTCATGTGTGAAAAACATAACTAACATCACAATCAATGATGGAAGCTAATGTTTTCTTTTGTTTTGTTTTATTTTTCCCTTAAGATCATCATGCTTCTCATGGATGTCCACCAGTTCTGTTCACTATAGGACTGAAAATTCTAGTCATAGCAATTAAGGGAAAATATGGCATCCATCTAAAAAAGTGAAATGAAATTATCTATGTTCACAATATTATCTCATTTATAGAAAACCCTGAAGATTCAACAAAAATAATGTTAAGATTAATAAACTAAAGTTGCAGGACATAAAACCAACATACAACGATAGTTGCATTTCTATATATTAATGATGAATAACCAGGAAAGGAAATTAAGGAAACAATCCTATTTAAAATTGCATCAAAGGAATAAAATACTTAATATAAACTTACCCAAGGAGCAAAAACATGTGCACGCTAAAAACTACAAAATGTTGCTAAAATGAATTTAGAAGACACTTAAGTATATGGAAAGATATCCCATGTTCATGGGTAAGAAGGCTTAACTTTATTAAAATGTCTATATTACAAAAAATAATCTATAGATTTAGTTCAATCTCTATCAAAATCCGATGGCATGATTTTTATAAATAGGGGGAAAATCATAAAATTCTTAAAAATCTCAAAGGGCCTCAAGTAGGTAAAACAATTTTGAGAAATAAAAACAAAGCTGAGGATTCATACTTGCTTGTTTCAAAAGTTAGTATAAAGCTACAATAATTAAAACATTATAGTACTGGCATAAAAACACACATATAGTTGAATGGAACAAAATAGAACATCCAGAAGTAAACCATTACATATATTATATAATGCAATATATTACATTATATTTGACAAAAATACTAAGGCTAGACAATATGGAAAGTATAGTCTCTTTAGCAAATATGTTGAGAAAACTGGGTGTCTATATGCAAGAGTGAAATTGGACCTTTATCCTATACTATATATAAAAGTTAAATCAAATAGAAGAAAGGTACAACTGTAAGACCTAAAATTATAAAATTTCTAGAAGAAAACATAAAGGAAAAACTTCATAATATTGGAATTTGGCAATGATGGCTTGGTTATGATACCAAATGCATAGGCAACATGAATAAAATATGCAAAATGGATTATGTCAAATATTTTTTTAAAAACCCACTTTGTAAGACAAATGAAACAATCACAACCTAGGTTAAAAGGCAACCTATGGAATGGGAGAAAATATTTACACTTGAAAAGGGGTAAATGTGCAAAGAATTACTCTGAGTCAAGAACAATAACAAAACTCAAATCACTTCAAAATTTGGCGAAAAATTTGACTCAACATTTCTCCAAAGAAAATATATAAATTACCAAAAAATATATAAAAAGATGTACAGCATCACTCAGCATCAGGAAAGTGCAAATCAAAAGCACAATGGGATATCCAATTGTGAGGATAGCCATTATGAAAAAGTAAAATAAAATAGGATGAGGATGTGAAGAAAGTAGAACCCTTGTGCACTGTTAGGGAGAATATAAAACAGTACAACCTTTACAGATAACAATATTGATATTACTTAAAAAATAAAATAGGATCATCATATTACCCAGCAATTACTTCTGTGCATATATTCTGAAGGATTAAAAACAAGATTTTGAAGGGAGACTTGTGCATACACGTTCATTGCAGCATTTTTCACAGTAGCCAAGATGTGGAAGGAACCTAAATGTCCATCAACAGATGTGCTGGTAAAGAAAATGTGGCATATAGATAATACCAGCTTTAAAACTGCCACAAATCCATATGTTACAGCATGGATTTATTTCGAGGATGTTATGCAAAGTGAAATAAGACAGCCACCGAAAAGCAATTACTGAATGACTTTATCTGTATAGATTATATATAGTAAGTCTAACTCTTACGAACAGAAAATATAACAATAATTTTCAGAGAACAGAGGAGAAAAAAGGAGAATCGTTATTTAGTGGGCATAGAGTTTCAGCGTTGAAAGATGAAAAAATTCCAGAGATCTGTTAACAGATTTCATGTACTTAATATATTGTGTGGTACATCTAGAAATGGTTAAATAAATTAGTAGCTTGTATGATATTTTTATGCCACAGTAAAAAAAAGTCATCCTTGATAAAGATTAACTGTGATTTCTCATCTTAAACTATGGAGAATAGGGGGAAATGAGATGAAATTTTTTAAAGTGCTATGAAAAATATCAACCAAGAAGTCTATGCATGGAAAACTATCTTTCAAAAATGAAGAAATTAATATGTTCCTAGGTAAACAAAACTGAGATAGTTAAACCTACCCTACAAGAAGTTCTCAAAGACAAGCTTCAGACCAAAATAAAAGGATTCTATATAGTGACTTGAAGCCATATGAAGAAATGAAAAATGCTAGTAAAGGTTAACTACAAAGATAAATATAAGTATTATTTACATTAGATTATAACTAAAATCAGCATTATTTTTATCTTTGGCTTTAACCAATTCATAAAACAATTGTTATAAGTCTCACTTAATTGATACAAAATATATAAAGATATGACTTGTCATAATAAAAATACAATGTAGGAATAGAAATATATGAGATAAGTTTTTTATAATTTTGAAGTTATATCTGTATTAATTCAAATTATATTGCTATAAATTTAAGATATTATAATCAATAGGCAAGTACTAAGAAAATAGCAATAAAATTGCAAAAAAAAGAACTATTGCAGAACAAAAATGATGTACTAGACAGAATCATTTAAACATAAGAGAAGGAAGTAATGAAGAAATTAAAAACCAAAAAATGGTATAAATTTTTTTGCACAATGTAGCACAATAAGAGTAGCAACTTCTTCCATATTAGTAATAATTTCAAATGTAAATAGATTAAACTTCAAATGTAAATAGATTAAACATTAAAAGACCGACATTGGCAGAATTGATTTTTTAAAATCCAGATATAAATTCTTTTATAAATAAGTTCACAAGGGATTCAATTTATATCAAAAGATGAAAGTAGACTAAAAGTCAAAGAATGAAAAAAAGACACTTTATGTACCTTGCAATGAAAAGAGAGCTGTTACCAAAAAAGGTGGCCATAAAAATATCAAAGTATAAATATTTTACAAAAGGCAAAGGACATTACCCATTAATAAAAGACTCAATATATCTAAAAGATTTAACGGTTGCTAACATATCTACAAGAACAAACCCTAAAACATGTATAGATAAAACAAACAGAATTGAAGGGAAAGACAGACAATTCAATAATAACAGTTGGATACCTCAATACTGCACTTTTAATCATGAATAGAAAAAAAACTAGAAAGAGATAAATATGGAAAAGGTGAGCTGAACATTATAAACCTCCTAAACTTAACACATATAAAACACTCAATATTCCACACAAGAGCAGTAAAATAAACATGGTTCTCAAATGCACATAAAACATTTTCTGGGATAAACAATGTGCTATTATGACATATGGATATTTTTTAAATGGAAAGTAATGTGTTGGAAAGGATGTGAAGAAATTGATAACTGTATGCATTGCAGGTAGGGATATAAAATGGTACAGATGATGTAGGAAATTCAGCATCAAAAGTTAAATACCCAGGGCGGCACCTGTGGCTCAAAGGAGTAGAGCGCCAGCCCCATATGCCAGAAGTGGCGGGTTCAAACCCAGCCCCGGACAAAAACTGCAAAAAAGAAAAAAAAGGTTAAATATCTAATTGGTATATGACCCAGTATTCCTACTCCAGAGTATATACTCCAGAGATTTCCAAATTGGGATACTAGCCAAGGTTCTCAAGAGAAACAGAACCAAGAAAATAAATACAGAAGTATAGAAGAGGAGATTTATCATGGGAATTGGCTGACATTATCATGAAGGCTGGGTAGTCCCACAATATGCTGTATACTAGCAGGAGAACCAAACACAATGGTGATTATAATTTGTAAGTCCAAAGGCCGAAGAATCAAGTGAGCCAATGGTACAAAAAATTCAAAGGCCCCAAAACTGGAGTTCTCTTTTATGTTTTTTTTTCTTTTTTCTTTCTTTTTCTTTTCTTTTTTCTTTTTTTGTTTTAGAACTGGAGTTCTAATGTCTGGATATGTTAGAAGATGGATGTTTCAGCTTCAGGAAAGAGTGAATTTGCCTTTTCTTTGCCTTTTTGTGCTACCTAGGCCCTCAATGGATTGGATGTGACTGTTCACATTCATGAGGGTAAATCTTTCGTACTCATTCCATTGATTCAAATACCAACCATTTTCAGAAACACCCTCAAACACACACCAAGAAATAATGCATTGCTAGCTATTAGAACATACCTTAACTCAGCTAAGTTTACATTTTAAATTAACCATCACGGCTGGTGTTCAAAGAAAATTGTGTACACCAATGTTTCTACTAGAAGCATTCTTCACAATAGCTGAAAATTTGAAACTAACTAAATGTTTATCAACTGAAGAGGAGATAAATATAATGTGGTTTGTCCATACAATGAAATATTATTTCTTTCTTTCATTTTTTTTTTTTTTTGAGACGGAATCTCACTATTTCACCCTGGGTAGAGTGCCGTGGCGTCACAGTTCACAGCAATCTCAAACTCTTGAGCTTAAGAGATTCTCTTGCCTTAGCCTCCCAAGTAGCTGGGAGTACAGGTGTTATGTCAATATTATTTAGATATAAAGAGGAATTAAATAATGACACCTGCTATATCATGAAAACATCATACTAAGCGAAAGAAGACAGATCCCAAAAAGGCCTACATATGTCATATAATGTGAAATTTCCAGAATAAGTCAATTCATACAGGCAAAAAACAAACTGCTTAATGGATATAAGGTCTCCTTTAAGGGAGAAGAAAATGTCCTGGGACCTCCTGGTGGTGATGTTTTGCATAATAATGTGTAGGTGCTAAATATCTCTGAGTCGTAGATATTAAAGCAAATTAAAACGGTGAATATTATATCAATTTTGCTGCAAAAAAGTGTTGGAAATATTTTTAAAGTTAAATTTGTATGATAAAATAGAAAATAAAATCTAGTGGCATTTATGTCAAATTTGATATACCTTTTTTGATTTAATATTTATACATAGCAGATTATATTAGACTAAATCTTATATAAAAATTGTCTCTGGATTTACATTCTTTGATTAAAATGCCAAAAGCATTGAAAATTATCTTTAAATAGAAACCTAATAAATAAAATGAACAATAATTTGACATAGAGAAAAACCAAAATTGAAAATAATCTATTTATAAAAGAACTAGTTTAGAAATTAAAAGGGAAAGAATTCATAGACTAACATAACTTTTGAGCCAAAATTGGTGAAAAAATCTACTAGTATTATTTACTATTATTTGCTATGGTCTAATTATAATGGTTTTGTCGTTGTTACTTTTGTGTGTATAAATGTGTGTGTACTTTTGTGTGTATAAATTTAAATGTGTGTGTACTTTTGTGCGTATAAACTTTTTTGATGGTCCATCTCTAAAGATTTGGAGAATGATATAGCAAAGGAGAAAACTAAAATGTAAATACTGACTACCATTGTTCCTAATGATTTTCACGGTACATTACTCTCTCTGGCTGCTCTTGAGCCACAGACACTCTTCAGATTCTTATAACACCTTTCTCCAATTCTATCCCTGAAATTCACAATATCTTTCATTTATTTTTCATAAAAATTGAGCTCTAACTTTATTTTCTGCATTTGCCCTAAGGTTAAGGATATGAGAGTGGGGTTGCTCTTTGTCACATTTCTAAATGCCCTTGAATGCATTTTGCTAAAGGAACAACCATCTCTCCCAAGATGAATTATGACCCATTTAATACATGAAAGTGGCTGCCTCTAGTTGTTTTCTTAATGTATATTAAAGAGCAGTGTCTCCTTCTTTTGCATTATACAAGCAGATAACCTTATTTAAAACTTTTAAAAAATTTTTTTTGCTTCACTTCTAGCTAATCCTTGAGGAAGAATGATATACATGTTTTGAAGAGATTTTTGTGCTTGCCCTACAACTTGTTCTATGAAATATTCTTAGTAAGCTGTCATATTCCCTAAACCACAAGATAAAGATATTTTAAAAAAATTAATAACAAATATATGCTCTTGGAAGGAGAAAACAACATAACAGAAAGGGTAATGAGTAATAAATAAGACACTCTAATATTGATATCTTGTGCCTTAAATCATTGTGACCGGTATTTCTTTCTTCAGTACGTCCTTGGTTCAAAGAATGAACCCATGGACCACAAAGCAGTGGTAAGATAGGATTTATTAGCCAGAAAGGAAAGAGCAAAAAAACCGCAGTTCTTCTGGCAGAGGGAAAGACCCAAGTGGAAAGTCTTCTTGTGGGTCCTTTATTTAGGGATGTAAAGTCTTGAGAATTAGTTTTGGCCAGGAGTTGGGGTTAACAAGTGTATTGACAAATGAATGAATGTAGTCCCTCCAGCTCAGGGGAAGAGATCAGGATGTTCCCTTCATCGAATTGTCCTGGCCTAGGAAAAATAGGGCCCCTTATCCAGCCTTGAATGAGAGAATCCTGTGTCATCATCATTCCTGTTAAGGAACTTTTGGTACTTGTCCCTGAGGCTGCCGAAAAAAGAATGAGGACAAGTGACTACAGGAATACGCACAAGAAGTTTATTAGTTTGCCATCAAATGAAGAGGACAGCAGATTCATCTTAAACATCTTAAACATCATTCTCCTCTAAGCAGAAATACAGAGATTTTTAAGCTTTAAGGGCTTAAAGAGGGTTTTAAGCTTTGGGCTATTCCTGTTTAAGCATAATATCTCCAATGAAGTTGACCTCCCTGTGGCTAAAACCCAATTATAGCATAGGAATACAGGGAAAGGGGAAAGGGAGGGGAGGGGAGGGGGGAGTATGGGTGGAGGGAGGGCAATTAGTGGGATCACACCTATGGTGCATCTTAGCAGGGTACTGGTGAAACTTACTAAATGTAGAGTATCAATGCCTTTATATAGTGATCAAGAAAATGCCATGAAGGCTATCTGTAACAGTACGATCAAAACATTTCTGAATGTATATGAATCCTGCCCTATGATTGCACCAATGTACAGAATTATAATTCAATAAAATTATAAAAAAAATGGAAAAAAAAATCTTAAGCTCATTAATAGTCCTCAAATAATGTATAACTGGTATTAATATAAATAATGCTGAATGTGGGCGTGAATATGTAAATCTCCCTCTGGTTCCCTAAACCAGCCATTTCCAGATAAGGCAGCTCTTTTTATCTCTGAGCAGAACCCCAGAGAACCTTAGAGATGAGTAAGAAGGGGAGGGAACTTTAGAAATAAGCAACATCAGTATTCAGGTTTTAAACCTACTCCTTGCGTGTTTGTTTGTTTGTTTTTGTCCTTTCTGTCTCTCTTGCTGGGACTGGGGGCAAGGAAACATTAAAATTAATCTAAGCAAGGCAGCTAGAGAGGACGTTTTCACAAATGCATTAAAACATACACAAGAAACTAGCAGCAGTGTTTGCTTTCATACATTTTGTTTGCAGGGATAAAGGAAAACTAACTTTTCACGCCACACAGCACCTCTTGAAAGTTTTGAAAACTTGTAACTCAGTACGTTTTTAAAGGCCAGTGTTTTCGTGGCCTAAAAGCCACTGGCATGTAAATAGAGAGTGGATTCAGATCCTGAATACTTGAGCTTGGGCTTCCTTGAACAGAGTTCATGCAATAACTTTTACCTTGCATGGCTTTTAATGAGAATATATTATATATAAAATATATACTCGTTAAAGAGTTAGTATATATTTAATACCTGGCTTAGCGTGGACAATCAATAATACTAATTTTATTGATAAGTGGTGGTAAAATAATATTTTCTATTCAAGTTTTAGTTCTGAAGAAGTTTTCCAAGTAAAAACATTAACCTGGTGTTCAAAAAATGGGGGAAAAAAAGAGCCAGATAGTAGTGATAAGTGCTTCTAGGTTGTAGAAGAATTTTGCAACTTTAGCAAATTTATCCTAGTAGGAAGGCAGGGAACAGAATAATAATAATGATTATAATAATAAATAATAGTCCATTCTTAAGCCAAGAATGTTTATTTATCTGACATAGGCCCAAGCTGATTTCATTCTTTACCATATATTTAATAAGAGAATCAGGGATTCATATATCTCAGTGAATTGTATTGCCTAAATGTTATTGACATAAGCATTAAACCATTATCATTTTCAAGCTCTGGATTGAAAAACTAATTACAAGGCTTTAATAGTTAAATCCCAGCTCCCAAGTCTTATGAATATTGTAGCACTATCTATAAGGCTGAATAATTATTTGAACTGTTGACATGGTAACTGTTTTGTAAAAGCAATCTGTAAGGTTGTATTCAATCTTTGAAGCAATTTTCAAGAATTATGTTCAAATATGACCATTGAAATCTGGGAAGCCGGTTATTAAAAGCATGACCAGAAAAGTGGTTAATTTTCCTGTGAGAAGATGTCAATTAACCCTAATAGAATTATTTTGGTGCTGATTTTGTTTAATCAAACATCAGAAAATAATTGAGCTCTGAACAAATGGCTTATTACAGAAATGTGCAGGTTGGCAAGAAAGACTGGAGCGTGCATTTCCATAATGCATGTATATTAACAGTTACTTTTTTCATTAAAGTAAGCAATTTACAAAAGGCCTAGTGCTAAGGGCATCAGTGGGATACGTGCCTTCTGGAGAGCTGCTTGGCTTCTCATCCAAAATAAAGTCAGAAGCTCCAGGAGTGTGAGCACAGTGAAGACTGAAGGGAAGGGGAGCTTTGCATCTTATTTATCAGCTATCAGGTCTGCAGAAAGACCAAACTAAAGTGTGGGTCCTGTGTTTATTTATTAAACATTACCTACTATTGCTGCCTCCAGAATCATCTTTAAAAGCACAGTTTAACCCACTGTTTCTCACCTCTGGATGCATATAGGAATGTTATGGGACATAATGTCTGGAAACATCCTGATACACAAGCCCCATCCCGGACCAACTAAATTAAAATCCTTCCTAGGGTACCTGGACATGAATAAGTTTCAGAGTCTCCTAACATGTCCTTAGTACACTGCACTAAGTCATCAGCCACTACCCAAGATTATATCTCAACTCCGCTGCAAAGGTGGATGAACATGAAAGGTTAGGCTGTCAAATCTGATTTGCACAAATCAGGAGTGATCTTACCTAGTGTGTTGATCTGCTAGGGCTCCCAAAACAGCAGACCACACACTGGATGACTTAAACAGCAGAAATTTACTTTCTCTCTAGTTAGTTCTAGAGTCTAAATGCTACAGGTGGAAGTGCCATCAGTGTTGGGTTCTAGTGAGGGCTCTCTTCTGGGCTTGTGGACGGCTACCTTCTTACCTTGTCCTCACCTGGCCTCACCCCAGGGGGCTCTTCCTCTTCTTACAAAGACATCAATCCTGTTAATTAGGGCCCCACTCTTCTGAATTCATTTCATTTTACTGTTTACCTTAAAGGCTGTATCTCCAAATACAGTCATCATAAAGATTAAGGGCTTTGACATATGACTTGTGAGGGGACAAAATCAATCCATAACTCCCACTAATTAGGCTTAACTCTTAGTTCCAGAGATGCAAATAATTGTGAGATACAGACTAAGTAGGGAGAGGCAGGGAGGCACCCTAACATTCGCAGGTCCTTTCTTTCCCTCAGGTCACCCTTGAACTCAGGATAATAGGTTAAGTATGTAGGTACTGTATGCATCTACATAAAAAGAAAGGATTTTGAGCAAGTAACCTTTCTTCTTTCTTTCTGGAGGATACTCCTACATCATCCCTTCCTCCTGACCCCCCCACACACACACACACATGAAGGAGGAGAATGAATGATAAGCCTACTGCCAACTCTATGCTTCCTGCTGGCACAAGTGACTGTCCTGAGCTGATCTTTTCCCTTTCTCCCCCAACTCCCATGTAGAGTGCCGTTACCTTTACCAGTAGGCTCTGGCCTCTCTGACTTTTCTTTTGCTAACACCTTGCTGTTAAGGTTGTCCCCAGACCACCTGGGAGCTTGTAAAAAATTCAGAATCTCAAGCCTACCTAAATCCCACTTAATCCAAATCTGCATTTTCATAGGGTTTTCAGAGCATTTGTTTGCACATTCAAGTTTGAGGAGCACTGTTCTAATACCTGGACAGTTCCCTGCCTTGGGCCCTTTGCACATGTCCTTCCCTGCCACTTCCCAGGCTTCTTTCCTCACTCTTCAAGACACAGCTTCGAAATCACCTTTCCTGCCACCTTATCTAAAAAAGTTACCTTCCTGTCATTCTTTCTACTAGCACATTATTTATTTCTTGCTTAGCATTTGTTATAATACATGTTTCATTAATTTGTTGTATTATTGTTGCCTTGACTATCTCCCCTATTCTCCTTGTGGTCAGGAGTCACAGGCAACTATTCAGCACTTCGGACCTAATGGATACCACATAGAACATACTGCTTGGCTGGTAAATAGTTGTTGAATGAATAATAAGAAAATTGTTTTTCTGTGATCTGTTGCCTGCCTGTGTCTGGCTCTCCAGTATTGTCTTCTTTGCTTGTACTCTGTATTTCAGCTCAACCAAAACTACTTTTAGACTTTGCTCCACATCCCCAATATGTGAGTCCAGCGCTTTTATGCCTTCTTGCATTTACTCAAGCTACTCACTCTTCCTGAATGCCCTTTTGCTATCTTGTTTCACTAATGAACTCATATTTATCCTCAGAGACTCTACTCCAATATTCTAGAAAAGGAGCTTCAAGGGCTGATTGGGCCATAATTACAACTTGAATGACAGTGAATTTAGTTAGATTTACTTGCAAATTTCTATCACTAAAGCAAGATCCTTTCAAGGGGAAAGAAATAGACATTTCTCCTCTCCATATATAGTACATGAAACATAGAAACTGTTTAGTGAGAATGGTGCTTGAATTATGAGACAGGAGAAATAAGATATTAGAAGGCTGGTGTAAGGACCACTCATGTGTACTTCAAAATGCTGGCATGGAAGATCCTTCCAGAAGATCATGGTCCCTATAGTACTGTCTGCATTCTCAAGTACTTCTCATATCCCTTTAGTCCTCCAGCAGTCCTTCAAAGATAATGTGAACCAAATATACACTTCATTTTCCTCACTCTCTGATGTTGCCCTAACTTCTCAATGCAAAAGTAAGCAAATACACATACTTAGTTGAGGCCACTTCTCTCTGAGCTTTGTGAATTTATAAGTGTGTAAGACAATATATTCCATTTCTTAAATAGCTTGACTGTATTTTTTAATATAGTCATCAACATCAGTATGTTGCCATCTCAACAGCAACATCTCAATAGCCTTCTGCAAAACCCATAAGGCATGGGACAGGGTTCAGTAGCAATATGTGGGTATTTACTTAGATGTGATGTGAAGCACACCAAAAGGGCTCTTATCCAAATATGTCACTGCACATCCCCTGAGTTATCATCTGAGCCTGAAATTCCAACTGTTTGAGTTGGAATAATATGGATAATATGTTAAGGAACTGATTGTTTGATGCACCATTGGAAGGTACATGCCATAAAACTTGTCTGATGCTCAGTTGTAGGGAGAACTAACCCACTTTCCTGTAAGACGAAGGCGACTTTAGTGTGGCTGGCCAGGTGTTCATCAGGAGACAGTCTTTGGCTCAATCTGGCTAACCTGGATGAGGAGAGGGCATGCCAATGTGAACAAAGGTGTAGAAACAGTGAGTGGGAGAAAGCTAAAACTCACATGGAATGATAGTTTACTCTTTATCTTATAGTAAAAAGAAAATGCTACTTTTAACTGATTCTTTACTGTTTTAAAACACTCATAAATACACTCATATTTGATTTTCCTTTAACTCAGTTTTACCCATAAGGAAATCAGCCTCACAGACTACGGAGTGCTGATGACCTCCATTCACGTCCTATGACTTCTTCCCCCACAGGCTATCAGAGCCCAGGAAGGGAAAAGATCCTAAGGATGATGCCAAAGTACTAGTGAAGCAAAGGTCACTGTTTCCTGCAGTGTTATCAGAGGAATACACTTTCTGCAGATATAAATGTTACAGGGAGAGAAAGAATGGTTTGCTCTGTACTCAAATGAATTAAAAAGCACTAGATTAAATCACAGAGGCCTAAGCTTCCTTAACAGCAAAACATCTCGAGATCTTTAATAAGCTAATATGCATTGCAGCTCCCTGGTGTGCTGTACCCCAGTGGTTTCTTTTTCTCAGAAGATTGGGTTGCAAGGCTACTATTCAGTAGAAAGAAATGTGTGATAACTATCCTAAATAATCTGTATAAAAATAGTTTCTATCTTCTAAATCAAAAAAGGGAAGCAAGAGATTCAGAGGCTTAGAAAAATAGAAATGAGGGTGGAAAAAAAAATCAAAAGCCTTTTTTGTCTTAGTAAACTGATCAGCATTCCCCTCTCACCTGGCAGAGAGCATGACTCACCCCAGGTGAATGGGTGAAAAGCAATTTGCAAGTTGTCTTGGGTGTGAAAACCTAAGATGAATGGCTGAGCTGGTTAGAAAAGATTTAGTATCAGCTATACGAGGACTTCTATTGTTCTTGCTTGTATAGTTTGTCATGTTTAAAGCAAGTCAGATTCAGAAGGCTCAAACTCAAAGGAAGAATAAGGAGAGTTCAAGGGCATAAAATAAGACATTTCCCCTCCCTCCCTCCATGGATCTATCCTTTTATATCCTAATCTTGAAAGTTCTTGCTTGAGATAGTACCTTCCCCAGGTTCCATATTACCTTTTCAGCTCTGTAAAGCATTAAAAACAAAATTTAAAAAATAGAAGGTTTCAATTTTCAAAGTAGTTTAAGTAGAGTAGAAAGAATAACACAAATAAAACGCTAGGAGATTTCAAACACAGGAGAGGCTATTTCTAAGTTGAAGGCATCAGGGAAGATTTAAGACATGTAAGCTAATTGCTGAAGAATTGGGAGAAAAGAATTACAACTAAAAGAATAAGTGTGAACAAAATTATGCAGATAAGGACTCAGATATCAAACAGGCAAACAGGGACTCAGGTGTTACAGGGAGGCCCACTCGGTGCCCTGGACTAGAAGAGTCATGGGGTGGAGGGAATCGGGTCTGGAGCGGAGTGTCAGGGGTGTGTGCAGTGACTTCGTACCATGGAGAGATGTCCCAGTGTCTCAGGTGGGCAGTGGAGGGAGCCTCATTCAAGATTTTAATCCACGCTTTTTAATCCATTTTAAGCACGGCTCACGCTTTTCCTTCTAAGAAGTCACTCTGGCGACTTCGCACAAATAGTCCCTGTGAGCTGTTGTGCTTCAGCACAGACGAACATCAGGAGACGACACAGTTGGGCATCCTGGTCTGACATCCAGGTGAAGCGAGATGGACAGAACAGTCAACACCCAGGGACTTCGTTGCAGACAGTCATTGCTATGGAGAGAAATGAAGCAGAGGGAAGAAGTAAATGAGACAGGGAAGGGCTAAAATCAGAGAAAGCAACTAAGAGAACACAATAATGATGGCTTCAGTGGACAGATGGCATTGGTGACAAAGAGGAGAAAACCAAAACCAGCATTGTGATCAGGACTTTTTTGATGGGAGCAAGAAGAAGGAAGCCAAAATGGACTGCACTGGCACCAGTAATAACGTCAGCAGGCAGATCTCATTCACGTGCTGCTGTGGAGACACTGTGCCCCCATATATCCACTTTCTCAGTAAGTCTAGGAGGTAATCTTTGATATCTCCATGTCACAGGGGAAAGAGAGCTTCAACGCCTATGGCCACGGCTTCCCTGCTAGGAAACTACTCCGATCCACCAAGTCAGGGTGGAGAGTGTGTGGAAAGATCTAGAGAAAGTAAAGGAAGATGTGTTCAGTTTTTATATGTGTCCGAAGGGCCATTCTGACATTAAGTGTGATAGTCAGCTGGGAGAACTGGAGCTCTGAGACGTGAACAGGGACTGTCCACCTTAGAGTTGTTTGCGTGAATTAAGTTGATCGCTGGAGCCCTAAGATAGTCTAACAAAATTTAATAATAATTTAGGTAGTTGCTATGTCTCAGGCACCACTCTGGTTTCTTACTCATAATTATTATTTTTTCTTTTTAAAATTATTATTATTTAGTCCTCTTAACTAATAAGCTCAAGAAACTGAGGCTCTGTATGATCTACTTGCCTTTGTTCATTCTATCAGGAGGTGATAGAGCCAAACTTTGAACCCAGGCCAGTCTCACTTCCTGGCCTGGTTCTAAGCTTACCAAAGGAGAAAGGGTGTTCAGAGAACAGTCAGGGACCTAGTAAAACCGAGCTCTGTCCTGGGCGACAGATCGCATATGAGCGTGTTTCTCTTGCTGGGTAGTGTGCTAATTGATTCATTTTTTCTCGACTTAGCAGTTGAATGCTCCATATTTAACTCCTTTTCTTCCCTTAAGAAAATGCCAAGGACATTTCAACTGTAAACATTCACTCTATAGACAGATGTACATTAAATGACCAGAAGACAGATGAGACACCATATGTAATTGTGGATCCTTTCAGCACTTTTAATTAGAGTTAAAAATCAAATTTTGATGGCAAGAAAAAATCACTTCTAAAGGAGGGGTCAGGCTGTACTTTCCATGACACCACCATTTAGCCACTTAATTGATGGTGCTCCTGAGTCGCCTCCCGAATTCTTAGTTTCCAATAGTGGAAAAGTGGATGGAGGCTGGGATCTCATGGGGCTTAACACATTAACTGGGAGATGAACTTTAATCACGCCACAGATTTCCATAATTACAAATTGGGTTAAGTGCTTAGAGGAGGGATATTTATGAACTTATGAAAAAGGGAATCAATTCAGAGGGTGTAGGGACTTCCTGAGCAAAAAAATCTGGTGAGCTAAAGGGTTGTTGAGCAGCGTATTAACCGAAAACCACTATGTGGCAGGAAATTTCACAGACCTCAGCTAAAGCCTGGAGAGTGAAACCAGCTGATGTGTGTCCCTGCCAGATTCCACAGAGAGGAGTCATTGACAAGATTAAACAAAAGGGTGACATAATTAGACCTGTACATAGAAAGGATCATTCTGGCTGTTGTACAGATGGTGAGCCTAGGAGGGGGCCGTGGGAAGGGAGGTGCAGAAACTGGATAGGAAGCTTTGCTGCAGAGAATGTGATTTCAAAGATGAGAACAGAGGATCCAACTCTATAAGGAACGAACTGTTGTCTGATTTGTTCCCTCCAGGTAAAACTGTGTTCAGAACCCAGTAAATATGTAACATAAAGTTTTTTTGGTAAAATAATTAATTCAAGTGCTTGAAATACATAAAACTGACATAAGTTGTTGGTTATTTAGGTATTTAGGTGTCCAGTGTTGAGGGAAAGGGAAATTTCCAAGATGACACCTAACGTCTGGCTTGTGGCTGATTGAGACTGCCATGGACTAAGGATCTGACTTCTGATTTCTGGGGTTAAGTAGCGGGTGGTGGATCTGAGTTAGCTGCTTTTTTTAAATAAAGGACCAAACAGTAAATATTTTAGGTTTTTCTGCCCATGCAGTCCCAGCTCCTCAATTCCACCATAGTTTACCCAGCATTCTAAAATAATATGTAAAGGAATTAGTATGGAGGTGTTTCAAAAAAATTTTATTTCCAAAAATAGGCAGTGGGTGAGATTTTACCCATACACCATAGTAGTATGAGTCCAGTTTTTCTTTTCTTTTCTTTTTCTCTCTCTCTTTCTTTCTTTCTTTCTTTCTTTTTTTCTTTCTTTCTTTCTTTCTTTCTTTCTTTCTTTCTTTCTTTCTTTCTTTCTTTCTTTTCCTTTCTTTCTTTCTTTCTTTCTTTCTTTCTTTCTTTCTTTCTTTCTTTCTTTCTTTCTTTCTTTCTTTCTTTCTTTTTCTTTCTCTCTCTCTCTCTCTCTCTCTCTCTCTCTCTCTCTCTCTCTCTCTCTCTGTTGCCCTGGGTGGAGTACCCTGACATCATAGCTCACAGCAACCTCAAACTCTTGGGCTCCAGTGATCTTCTTGCTTCCGCCCTCCAAATAGCTGGCACTACAGGTGCCTGCCATAACACACAGCTAGTTTT
>CAUYON010098406.1:0-17038 GCA_963573935.1 Arctocebus calabarensis | reverse complement strand
GGGTAGAGTGCTGTGGCGTCACACTGCTCACAGCAACCTCCAGCTCTTGGGCTTAAGTGATTCTCTTGCCTCAGCCTCCCTAGTAGCTGGGACTACAGGTGCCCACCACAGCGCCCGGCTATTTTTTTGTTTTGCAGTTCGACCAAGGCCGGGCTTGAACCCGCCATCTTCAGTATATGGGGCCTGCGCCCTACTCGCTGAGCCACTGGAGCCGTCCAAGGATCCTTATAATTTCTTAACTATTTTTTTATTGTGTGTACTACAAGGATTTTAAAAACATATAATATTTGAAAACCAGTGTTCACATAGTACACATAGGTGGAATTCTTCAGAAATATGTTTTATAGGAAAATGCATGGTTTTATAAGAAATACCAATTTTCTAGACTTTTATCATCCCATCCTTCTCCTCCATAGTACACTGATATTTGCAGACTATCGTTATTTTTCATTAATACTAGAAATTTCTTATTTTTTGAAGAAATTTCTAAAATGTCAATCCTTAACTCATTAAAAAATATGTGGGGGATATGGAACAAGATGTCAGCTGAGAGACATTTTGTCAGCCAACACTTTCAGTGAGATCAGGGAGAGATAACTCCAGCCACCTTGGATTGGAGTATCTTGCCTTAAAGCATCACTTTAGGGGCACAGTGGGAGAGCAGGGGACTCTAGGAGCCCAGAGTAGGTCAGAAGCTGTGGAAGACCAGCACAAAAGGCAAGTTCCTGGGTGTATGCAGAGGCCTCCTGGCCCTGTGGTGGAGGGTCAGAAATGGAAGGCCTGTCCTGCATTTTTTGGACTTGAGGGTTTGCCAAAGCTGCTTTGGGAGGGCTCAGGATGGCCAGTAAATTTGAACAGTGTCCAGCTCCCGGTATTGAACTATAACGTGGAGTGCTAGCCAGGTGCGACCCCTGTGGGAAGTTCATGGCACAGGGTCCCAGCACATGGTCAGTTCTGGTGTTCCTGTAGAGCTTGTGCAGCCACACTTGGTGTCAGTTGTGTGGCTCCTACACCCCTAGGAAAGCCCCTTGTGTCTGAGGTCTTGTTTGGAAGGTCCAGGCATGTCTCCTAAGAAGTCTAATTAGAACTTCAGGCTCCCAACCTTGCGGGGATTGAATGTTGAATACTAGCAAAGCTGCTAAGTCCTGATTGAGGGTTAAATAAATCAGGAAGATGGGACCTAGTCTCCTTGACAAATAGATAGTGGCTTCTGGTCCCCATCTTATATAGCAGACGCATTATGTATGGGGTATGTGTTTTATGTCTCCCAACACCACAGTGCCACCTGGTGTTCATGAAATAAATTGCTTATGTTTCCTCTCCTTTTCTCCTATCTTGTGGGAGCACCGCCTATTGTCTATGTATACACACACACACTTTGTTGTATTTTTATTTTTCATTTTTATGTTCTTCAATATCAGGGGCTCTATTTTGCTACAATTTTTCTGCGCCTTTTTTTCCATCTTTCCTTTCCTTCCTTCTTTCCTTCCTTCCTTTCCTTCTTTCTTTCTCTTGCTTTTCATGTGAAAGTCTTCCAATTGATCAACAATGCAGAAAAATGAGTCCTGCAATGAAATAGTATGAATAATAAGGAGGACCACTTACACTCGCATGGCAAGTTGCAACCTTGCTTTATTTTCCACCACCTTTTATACCCACTATGGCACCTATACATTATTAATCAATAATCAATGACTTTATCTTACAAAATTGGTTTCATGACCAGGCTCAACCAAACCCGGTGCCTAATCAATCCTCTGATTAACTGATACACATTCCATGACCTCACTACAAGATTACCTTTTTAACTTTTTAATTAAAACCATGCCTTAAAATACTTTCCTTAAACAAAGATAAGAACTTCAAGGGAGGTGGTTGCTTGAATACCACACCTTTCACATGACCACCTGGAGGCAGTAATCCATCTCTACAAAACAAACAGGAGATCGCTGAGATATGCAGCTGTGATGCTTGCAAGCAGCTGCCCCCTGCAGACTTTGTCTCTCAGGCATTTACAGCCTTAGAGGCCATTTTATGGGGTTCTATCCAGGTCTCTCACTGAAAGTTATTAGAAAGATTTCCTGCTTGCCTTTCCAATATGGCTCAAGTAAAGGCTTTCTGCTCTCTTTTCTTTCTTTCTTTCTTTCTTTCTTTCTTTCTTTCTTTCTTTCTTTCTTTCTTTCTTTCTTTCTTTTTCTTTCTCTTTCTTTCTTTCTCTTTCTTCCTTTCTTTCTTTCTCTCTCTCTTTCTTTTTTCTTTCTTTCTTGACAGAGTCTCATTTTGTCACCCTCAGTATATTACCATGAGTCACAGCTCACAGCAACCTCCAATTCCTGGGCCTAGGCAATTCTCTTGCCTAAGCCTGCAGAGTATTTGGCACTACAGGCACCCACCACAATGCCTGGCTATTTTTGGTGCAGTTTGGCCAGAGCTGGGCTCAAACCTGCCACCCTCGGTATATGGGGGCAGTGCCTGACCCACAGGGCCACAGTTGCTGCCCTTTTCTTTTTTATATTTCTTATTTTTTTTCTTTTTGAAGGTATTTTTCTACTTTTCTCACCTCTCCATGCATTGCTCAAATAATAAATATATGCCTCTTTTTTTACTTTTTATAAAATTTTATTTTTAATTTTCACTATTTTTTAGTGGTTTATTTTTCTTACTTTGGGGGGATATGTTTTGTTCTGAATCTTATTTATTGGATAGAACCTCACTCTGAGGCCTCAGATCTGGTGCTACAAAATTGGCCTATCTCATAGAGGTCTTGAGCCCCTTATCTAGGGAGACCTTCTAGCTTTGGCCTTTCAAAGGAGAGTATTAATAGGTCCCACAACATTACACAGTGCTGATTTCTTCTATATTTGTTCAAGGTGGGGTCTTGCTATTGCTCAGGCTGGTAAAAAGATCCTGACTTCTAGGGAACCACCTATTCTGGCTGTTCAGAGTCCTATAATTGTGGGTGTGGGTCAAAGTGTTCTGTGAAACATCACTATTCTTTCTCTGTGTCCTTCTTCTCTTTTTTTTTCATTTTTTTTCTTTCACCATTTTTTTCTCTTTTTCTTTCTTTTCTCCCTTATTGCTCACCCCTGTGCCCATTTCCAGACAAGTCCCTTGGGATACAGGCTAGGAGAAAGTACTAAGAATGCAGTTGTTCAAGAGAACAATGGAGAGCTCAACAGAAGGTAACTGTTACTTCTATTCTGCAGCTTTGAGAGGATGCAACTACAGACCAGTATTTAATCTGTGGGGGTTTTTTGTTTGTTTGTTTTACTTTTAGATTTTCTGCATACATCCAAGCTTCACTGACATATTTAAAAGCCCACTTTTCAGTTGGCATAATTCAGAGTTACCAGAGATAAAGTCTCACATCAAACTTGTAGTTAACCAGAAGTAGATTTGCAGTGGGATAGTTACGAGTTCAGTTCTGTGCCCCTTGGCTTGCTAGCTGTGTGGCCTCCAGCTATTTCCTTCCCCTCACTGAGCTTTGGTTTTCTCATCTGTGAAACAGGGCTGGTGACAGCCACTGGGCAGCACACACCACCTGTACATGAGAGCCATCTCCACTACTGTCAGTTTCCCTGAGGTTCTTAGGGACATGGTTGGAGGCTGAGCTCAGAGGGTAGGAACTGACCCTGGAGTAAAGCCCCTGTCCCAGCCCTAAGCATTGTATGCCCTACTGTCTCCTTAAGAACTAACTGCTAGAGTTTTGTGAGGTAGAGACACAGAACCTTAGGGAGTATCCTTCTTTTTGGTAGATGGTGGAGCTACAGCTCTTGAACCCATACAACTGGGGAGCCTAGAGGGAGAAGGGGGTGCCTAGGTCTTTGTACCATGAGCAGAATGGCCCTCTGGAGAACTCACCTTATATGGACTAGTGTTGTCTTCTTTCCTAACCATTCCAGCCTATCTCAGAACAGTCTCTCTGTGCTGGGCTCCAGGCTTATCCTGCTGCCTACTCCCAGTCTTGCTTGACATGGGAACAATCTCAGACAGTAAGGCTCTGCAGTCCTTGCTGACTAAGGGTGCTTTGGGGATGCACGGGAGCAATTAGCCTTCATATTAAGACATACCTATAGCAAACGTTTTCTGTCAAAGTGCTAGATTGTGGCTATATTTGATATTTGACTCTGTGGGTCCTCTGGACTGTCACAAGTTACTCAGGTCTGCCTTTGTCACACAAAATCAGGCCTAGACAGTGTAGAAACAAAGGGGTCTATACAAAACCATATCAACAAAACTTTATTTATAGATACTGAAAGTTTTTCATATAATTAGATATATACATTTATTAACAATTTAAAAATGTAAAATCCTTGCTAAGCTCAAGAACCAAAGAAAAATATTCAGGGAGAAATTCTTGCCCTTAGACTACAGGATATATGGCCCTGACTCATATGACAGAAGAAGACCTACATTTTCTCAGAGGGATAACTAGGTAAAGATTAAACAAGAGGTGCAGTGTTTAGCCCAGATACTGTGAGTTGGAGAGAAGGAAAGACTTTTGGACTGAGCCTGGAAGGTCCACCTAACTGGTCAGGCTAGCTTCTAGGTTTGGTCTTTCTTCCTTCTACATATTAAACTCTTTCTTCTATCAGTGACATCATTTGGACATAGAACAGGTGTAGATATGGAACTTTAAAGTCAGCCACATCATAAGTGTGTATTTGGGCAGACCATAAACACCATTCCAGAGGAGGTAAGGCCATAATTCAAGGTTGGACTAAAAAATATACCTTGAGGGATGATTCCCAGGTAGTGATAACCCATAATTAAAGATGTGGGGCTTCCATTGGCACTAAGAGAGCCCATGGGTAGGACCCTCCTCACCCTGGACATGCAGCCCACAAGGACACAACAGAAAAACCTTTGTGGCCTTGGTGAAGTGGATGGTTTAGAGAAACTCCATTTAGCTACTCACAAGAGTCTTTGTAGATGTTGGAGGCACATCAGTGGGCTGTCAATGCAGGACCTGGAGCCTGAGAAGTGCATGAATCAGCATTAGAAGAAGCTGAGACTGGAGATACAGGTGCTACCCCCAGCAGCTGTATTGGCCCACAGGGAAATGAGCAATATGTCATAGAAGACTGTCATCTCTCCCAAACTGATGGCATCAGGGTCTGTTATCCATGATTGAGATGCAAAAAACAGAACTTTAAACCATATTTCATACCATATTTCATATTTCAACAAAAATAAACTCAAAAAAAATCCTAGTCCCAAATGTAATATGTTACACTGTAAAATTTATACTGGTGAGAATAGTTGACCTAAACTAAAAAGATTTTAATTGATTTCAAAGTTTGAAGATAGCTACTAGAAAAGTACATTCAAGTTTCTCTGTATATAACTCTGATTGCCAGCAGTTACACATGGTTTTCTAATAAGATAAATAGAGGCAGTTCCTAAGATGTGTTTCAGCAAAATTTTACATTAAAAATAACACGAACTATTGATTGAGTATACTTTGTTCTTAGCCTCAGAAACATGATAATGGGTGAGGTAGCTAGTATAAACAAAAACCTCTTTAAACAATTGTCCCCAGGAATAGATAAAGTGTGTGTAACAGAATTCTCATACTTATGTCTCCCCAGGCCAGATAAGTTTTGCATACATCATAGAGCTGAGACTGCTTTTTCTTTTCTTAGGAATTGGGGTTCACCTTAGTTATTGAATAGGTGGAAGTATCAGAAATATCCCTGATAGTTGTCCTGCATGACTGGAGAATCTCTGGAATAAATCAAGTCTATAAGAGAGTATGCATTACAGACAGACAGACTCACAGGCTGGAGGGTAAAAAGAATCTAGTTCTGGTAGACACCTCCCATGGTAGATTACAGTCTACATGGTGGTAGGAACACACTCAGCATCTGGTTTGGGGTGTGACTGTTAAGGAAAGCTGGGAGCAGGTTTCAAAGAGAGGCATACATAGCATGGGGCCTAAACAGGTAGGGTTGGTGTTCCTGATGAGTCCTTTGTGACTTGGGTACCACAGCATGTTAAGGGGGCAAAGAAGAACATAGCAGGTAAAAAGAAGTTCCCAGATGCCTGAAGCAGATAGAGGGCTGTGGCATCTTTGGTGCCTGCATAGAACATGCTTGACATAAATAACTCCATCTTAGAAAATGATTCCTTCTTACAAGATATCATGCCAACAGGAACCAGAAATTCACCTAATCTGTGGAGAGTACAACAAGACAAGAGGATATCTCTTTACCATTAGCCCTTCTAGAGGACTCGCAGACTTTAAAAAGAGCAGAATTTCAAGTGTGACAGTCCATCTGAATTAACAAAGTTTTGCTGTCAATTATGACCATTTTGTTTCTTCCTCTGAAGACATTGCCCAAATCAAAGATGGTGCCTTACAAGATCATAACCAACTGAATCAGCCCAAGGTGCCTCTAACTTAGGAAAACATGATACTTGATGGCTCTCTCTATCAGCCCATACAGAAGCTTCTGGGAGAAATTTTAAAAGTTTGCAGAGAAAGATATTACAACAATGTATTTAAAAATCAACAATGTCCCTACTTTTCACAACTTTAAACATGCATGCTTTTTAAAAAAAAATCAACAACTTGGAAACTTCCCCCTCATTTCTACTAAATTATTCTAATAGATATTAATATATAGGTATATATTTATATATAGGGAAAAAGTGAGAGTGATGTATTATGTGTTTTAAATAAAATATGACTATACTACACAAATTGTTTTCATTTAAATTTAGTTTCAATAAATTTAAATTTTTAAATCATGTAGAATTCATTAAATTAGACACTTTATAATGATTTGACCAGTCTCAATTGATTAGCTTTTAAAAATTGGTGCAATTTCTCAATATTACAAGCAGTTCTTTGTAAACTTCCTTGTATCTTTATGCCTTTGTACAACTGAATTTGTAAGAACAATTCATGGAAGTGAAATTTCACTTCCAACTGACTGTAGTGGTTAGATTAAAATATAACTTTGGGTAGATGAGTAATCACTGAACTTTGACCTCCTTACTAAATAAATGCTTAAATATATGGACCTCAGGGCATTTGAAAGTTTGAATAGAATAATGTAGGTAAATTGAAATACAGGGCAAACAGAAAAAGAAAAGCAAGATCATATCCTAAAAGCTTACAACTCTCTTAATGTGCATTTTATTTTTCAATTTTCTACAGGGAGTACGTATTCCTTGTATGATCAGAGAAAATAGCAAGGAAAACCATGTAAGTTCTATGAAAGTAACACCTTTCCCATCATATTTATAAAAATTTAATTGTCTAAATCCAGTCCTTTGTATGGGATCAGAAACACAATTCCAGAGGGCTCTCCCACTCTTATCTGAGTCCCCTTAAACAGTGTCTCACCTAAATATTTCCCAGGTGAGAATATTTTTACATTCTTCTTAAAGGAAGTAATGGCTTACCAAGTGATAATAGTAAAGGAGCTCCAATCCTAAAAGTCCACATTCAGCCAACACTCTTTCATTCCAGAAATTTTTGAGAAGTGGTGTGTGCATTTGTTTGGTTAGAGGCCATCTGCACCTGTTACATCAACAGTGAGATTGTAACCAGGAAAGACCTTACCTGTGTGTGAGCTGGGGTTTTCTGTTTGGATGTTTGTTTGGGGGGGGGGGTTGGACTTGGGAACTCAATTAAACTTCCTTGAGAAATCCTGGGCTAGAGTGCAGATGACTTTAAGCATTATCTATAGACCTGGACTGAGCCATTGAGGCAGAGAGAAACTAATATTATTCATCTGTGGGCCACCCACACAGCCACTGTGGGAGAACTGCCCCTGCAGGCTTTGCCCTCAGGGTCACAGTGAGAGGATCAGCTGGGAGATCTTGGGCAAGTAACCTAGTGATTAAGCAGCCAAAAGGCAGAGACTGAGCCATTGGGGTAGAGCAGAGATCTCAGTGTTTGACAAAATACAGCCTTGGCCCTCAAAGGCATAGAGTGATGCCGGTTTTGGTGCACTACATCAGAGGGCAGCCACATCAGGAGAGATCCCAGGACAAGTGCTTTCCTGGGAAAGCCTCTGCTTAGCTAAGGATAACAGTTTAAAGCATTTTTTAAGTGGACTGAGGAGACAGCCTCTCAAACCTGTGGGGTTTGAGAAATCAGCAGAGGCCTCCAGTCTCTGTCTCATACAACTGTATCAGCATTGTGACTAACATCTCATACCCCAGAAGATCACCTGTTGCCCAGACAATATTCAGCAAGATAATTATACTATTTTGTTTTTTAGTTTGGGTTTTTTTTTTAAACTTTAACATTTTCCCTCTAGATTTTCCTTCTTTCTTTTTTCTCTTTTGTCTTTTTCTCATTTTTTCTTTTTTTATTTTTCTAGTTTAAATACAATTTTCCATTGTGGCTTTTTTGAAAAATTAGAACTTCATTTTTGCTGGTGTTTCTGCCCCAATTATTTGGTTTCCCCCCCAATTTTATCCTGTAAGGGTTTTTGTTTGGTTGTTTTGGTTTGATTTATAGTATTTTTGTACTTCCTCTCTACTTAGTGGAGGTGGGGTACTGTATCTGAATAAGCTGTCAAAAAGCTGCTGACCTCAATGGAACCATCCAACACAGCAGAGGTTGGGGGGGGGGTTAGGCTTGGGTTAAAGTACCCTACTATACACCTATATTAGTCCTGTCTCCCTCTTTCTGAGTCTTCTTTTTGGAAATATTCCCTTTTACTCACCACTCACCTTGCCTTTTTTTGTTTCTTTTATAAATTTTTGTTCCCCTATTGGTCTTCAATCTTCTTATCATTCTGGTCCTGTACCAAAAGGAATATTTAAAACTTTAGGCCAAAGGCACAGTAACTTAAAGAGCTAGAAGAAGTGAAAGGAAAATTAGGGCAAGTAAACAGATAAAAGAAACACTCATGAGGAAGAATCAGCAGAAAAATCCTGACAACATGAAATGTCAGTCCAGAGCAACCCCCCTAAGGGGCCAAGAGGTAAATATTGCAGAGGATTTAACCTATAAAGAAATGCTAGGAATGACAGAAAGTAAATTTAAAATACAGATGATGAAAACATTAAAAGAAATTGCTGAGAAAGTGGAAAATAACCAAAAGGAAATCCAAAAACAGAATCAAATAAGAGATGAATGGTATGAAGAATATAGAAAGGATATAGCAGAGCTGAAGGAATTGAAGCAGTCACTTAGGGAACTTAAAGATGCAATAGAAAGTATCAACAACAGATTAGACCATGCAGAAGAAAATCTCAGGTAGAGGACAAAGCTCTTGAGATATCTCAGATAGTTAAAGAGGCAGAAAAGAGAAAGCAAGAAATTCACTGACAGAATTATGGGACTTTATGAACATTCAAACATATGAGTTATAGGTATCCCAGAAGGGGAAGAAGATTTCCCTGGAGGAATGGAAGCCCTACTAGAGAATATTATAAATGAAAATTTTCCAAATATCACCAAAGATTCCCCCCATTTCAGAGGGATATCGGATCCCAGGTCTCCTCAATCCTAATAGAGCTACTCCAGGACTCATTGTGATGAACTTGTCCAAAATCAAGACAAAAGAAAAAATTTTGCAAACTGCCAGGACTAAGCGCCAATGTACCTGGGGGGGGGGCAAATCCATCAGGGTTACTGCAGACTTCTCTAATGAAACTTTTTAAGCCAGAAGACAATGGTCATCTACCTTTAATCTACTTAACCAGAACAACTTCCATCCCAGAATTCTATATCCCACTAAACTAAACTTTAAAATTGATGGAGAAATCAAATCTTTTACTGATATGCAAACATTGAGAAAATTTCCCACAGCAAGACCAGCTTTACAGGAAATACTTCAATCTATTCTACACACTGACCATCACAAGGGACCACCAGCAAAGTAAGGACCCAGAAATTAAAGGATGAACCTAGCTTTCACAATGATCACAATGATGCAAAAGACAGAAGTAAGCAATGGATTTTTACAAAATAAGATGAATAGACTGTTACTATACTTATCAATTATTTTAATAAATGTTAATAGCTTGAACTTCCCATTGAAGAGGCACAGATTGGCTAAAAAACACAAGCCATTCATTTGCTGTATGCAGGAAACAACACTCAGTCCCAAAAGATAAATTAAAGCTCAGAGATAACAGTTGGAAGACAATTTTCCAGGCAAATGGAATCCAGAATAAAAGAGGGATTGCAGTCTTATTTTCAGATACATCTGAATTTAAAGCAACTAAAGTAAAAAAAGACAAAGATGGTCATTTCCTTTCGGTCAAGGGAAAAGTACAACAAGAAGACATTTCAATTATAAATATTTATGCACTCAACTTAAATGCTCTCATATTCTTAAGACAGACCTTGCTTGGTCTGAGCAGTATGATATCCTATAACACCACAATAACAGGGGATTTTAACACCCCTCTCTCAGAGCTGGACAGATCCTCTAAACAGAAATTAAACAAAGATATAAGAGTTAAATGAGACCCTAGAACAACTGTGTTTAATAGACATATCAAACACTGCATTCTAAAGATAAAGAATATACATTCGCCCCATAGAACATTCTCCAAAATTGATTATCCTGGGACACAAAATAAATCTCAACAAAATCAAAAGAATTGAAATTTTACCTTGCATCTTTTCAGACCACAAGGCTCTAGAGGTGGAATTCAACTTCAACAAAAACGTTCAACCTCACACAAAGGCTTGGAAATTAAACAACCTTATGCTGAATAACAGATGGGTGCATAAAGAAGTAAAAAAGGAAGTCATTAATTTCCTTGAGCATAACAACAATGAAGACACAAGCTACCAAAACCTGTGGGATACAACAAAAGCAGTCCTGAGAGGAAAATTTATTGCTTTGAAGCCTACATTTGAAAAACAGAAAGACAGAGCATCAACAAACTCATAAGCCATCTTATGGAATTTGAAAAACAAAAACAATCTAAGTCTAAACTCAGCAGAAGAAAAGAAATATCCAAAATTAAATCAGAGATTAATGAAATTGAAAACAAAAGAATCATTCAGAAAATTAATGAAACAAGGAGTTGGTTTTTTAAATAAATAAATAAAATTGGTAAACCTTTGGCCAGACTAGAAATAAAAAAGTAAAATCTCTAATAACCTCAATCAGAAATGATAAAGGGGAAATAACAACTGATGACACAGAGATACAAGACATCATCTCTGAATATTACCAGAAACTCCATGCCCAGAAATTTGACAATGTGAAGGAAATGGATCAATATTTGGAATGACATCATCACCCTAGACTTAGCACAGAAGAAATAGATATCCTGAACAGGCCAATTTCAAGCACTGAGGTCAAAGAAACAATTTTAAAACTCCTAACAAAAAAATGCCCTGGTCTAGATGGCTTCACGCCAGAATTCTATCAAACCTTCAAAGAAGAGCTTATTCCTGTACTACAGAAATTATTCCAAAAAACTGCAGAGAAAGGACTCTTCCCCAACACATTCTATGAAGCAAACATCACCCTGATACCAAAACCAGGAAAAGACCCAACTAAAAAAGGAGAATTTCAGACCAGTTTCACTAATGAATATAGATGCAAAAATTCTCAACAAAATCCTAGCCAATAGATTACAGTTTATTACGAAAAAGGTCATACATCATGATCAAGTAGGTTTCATTCCATTCATTAAATGCAAGGCTGGTTTAACATACACAAGTCCATAAACGTTATTCACTGTATTAACAGAAGCAAAATCAAAGGCTATATGATCCTCTCAATAGATGCTGAAAAAGCATTTGATTGAATCCAGCATCCTTTTCTAATTAGAACATTGAAGAGGTTAGGCATAGGTGGCACATTTCTTAAACTGGTCAAAGCTATCTATGACAAACCAACAGCTAATATCTTAATGAATGGAACTAAACTGTAAGCTTTTTATCTTAGAACTGGAACTAGACAAGGTTGTCCTCTGTTGCCATTGCTATTCAACATAGTGCTGGAAGTTCTAGCTAACACAATTAGGCAAAACAAGGAAATAAAGGACATCCAAATGGGAGCAGGGGAGGTTAAAGTCTCCCAATTTGCTAATGATATGATCTTATATTTAGAGAACCCTAAAGACTCAAGCATAAGAATCTTGGAAATCATCAAAAAATACAGTAATGTCTCAGGACATAAAATTAATGTCCACAAGTCAGTAGCCTTTGTATATGCCAATAACAGTCTAGATGAGAGGCTGATTAAAGACACAACTCCCTTCACCATAGTTTCAAAGAAAATAAAATACCTAGGAATATACCTAACAAAACAGGTAAAGGACCTCTATAAAGAAAATTATGAAACCCTAAGTAAGTAAATAGCAGAAGACATTAACAAATGGAAGAACATCCCATGCTTATGGCTGGGAAGAATCAACATTGTTAAAATGTCTGTACTTCCCAAAGCGATCTACTGATTCAATACTATCCTATTAAGGTACCAACATAGTACTTTCAAGACTTGTCAAAACAGATTCTTCTTTTTGTATGGAACTAGAAAAAAAACTCTGTATAGTTAAGGCAGTTCTTAGTAATAAAAACAAAGCCAGAGCATCAGCATACCAAATTTTAGGCTGCACTACAAGGCTATAGTGGTCAAGACAGCATGGTACTGGCACAAAAACAGAGACATAGACATTTGGAATTGAATAGAAAACCAAGAAATGAAACTTAGAACTTACAACCACCTAATCTTTGAAAACCAAACAAGAACATACACTGGAGGAAAGTCTCCCTGTTCAATAAATGGTGCTGGGATATCCATATGCAAAAGACTGACACTGGAGCCACACTTCTCTCCACTCACAGAAATTGATTCATGATGGATAAAGGACTTAAGTTTAAGGCATAAAAAGATAAAAATCCTTAAAGAAAGCATTTGAAAAACACTGTGAGATATAGGCCTGGGGAAAGACTTTATGAAAAAGATTGCAATAAAAACCAATATAAACAAATGGGACTTAATGAAACTGAAAAGCTTCTGTACAGCTAAGGAGACAAGAACTGAAACAAATAGACAACCTACGCACTTGGAAGGGATATTTGCATATTTTGAATCAGACAAAAAATAACTAGGATCTATAGAGAACTTAAATTAATCCACATGAAAAAAACCCAATAATCCCATATATCAATGGGGAAGAAAGATAAACAGAACCTTCTCTCAAGAAGACAGATGAATGGCTAGCAAACATATGAAAAATGCTCATCATCTTTGATTATTAGAGAAATGCAAATGAAAACCACCCTGAGATACCATCTAACCCCAGTGAGAAAGGCCCCAGTGAGAATGGCCCACATCACAAAATCTCAAAACTGCACATGTTGGCGGGGATGTGGAGACAAAGGGACACTTTTACACTGCTGGTGGGACTGTAAACTAATACAACCATTTTGGAAAGAACTATGGAGAATCCTCAAAGAACTCAAGCTAGACCTCCCATTTGATCCTGCAATCAATCCCATTACTGGGCATCTATCCAGAAGGGAAAAAAAAAAAACTTTTATCAAGAGGACACTTGTACTAGACTGTTTATTGCAGCTCAATTTACAAAGGCCAAAATGTAGAAATAGCCTAAATTCCCACCAACCCAAGAATGGATTAAAAAGCTGTGGTACTGCATTTAGTAGTTTTCTCCTGACCCTTCAAAGATGCACCTCAAGTGTGATCTCACCCTTTATCCTCTCTCCCCCCACCCTCTCTCTCTTCTTCCCTCCCTCTCCCCTTTCCCCATCTTCTTGTGCAATAATTGGGTTTGTAGCCTTCACATGAAAGATATAAATTTGTTTTATATTAGGGCTGTATACATTGGATACTTTTTCTTCCATTCTTGAGATACTTTGCTAAGGAGAATGTGTTCCAGCTCCATCCATGTAAATATGAAAGAGGTAAAGTCACCATCTTTCTTTAAGGCTGCATAATATTCCATGGTATACATTTACCACAATTTATTAATCCATTCGTGTATCAATGGGCACTTGGGCTTCTTCCATGATTTAGCAATTATGAATTGGGCTGCAATAAACAATCTTGTACAAATATCTTTGTTGTAATGTGATTTTTGGTCATCTGGGTATATACCAAGTAAAGGAATTATAGGGTCAAAAGGAAAGTCTATTTTTAGATCTCTGAGTGTTCTCCAAACATCTTTCCCAAAGAGATGTATTAGTTTGCATTCCCACCCGCAATGTAGAAGGGTTCCCTTTTCTCCACATCCACGCCAACATTTCTGGTTTGGGGATTTCATCATGTGGGCAAATCTTACTGGAAAAAAAATAGTCAAAGATTCTACTCCTTCCACAGTAGTGCCAAAGAAGATGAAATATTTGGGAGTTTACCTAACAAAGGAAGTGAAAGATCTCTATAAAGAGAAGTATGTGTGACTCGGTGCCTGTGGCTCAACGGGCTAAGGCACCAGCGACGTACACCTGAACTGGTGGATTCTAATCCAGCCCGGGCCCGCCAAACAACAATGATAGCTGCAACCAAAAAAGGGCCGGTGTTGTGGCTTACGCCTGTAGTCCCAGCTACTTGGGAGGTGGAGGCAAGAGACTTGCTTGAGCCCAAGAATTGGAGGTTGCTGTGAGCTGTGATGCTATAGCACTCTATCCAGGGTGACATCTTGAGGCTCTGTCTCAAAAAAAAAAAAAAAAAAAAAAAAAATAGAGAGAACTATGTGCTATAGGATTTAAACCAACAAAAGTCAGAAAGATAAGGATTATCACTTCATGTTTAGTAAGGGCAACAATCAGTGTGTTGAGATTTTAATTATTAACATTTATGTATCTAACAAGAAAGCTCCTCAATTTATAAGAGAGATTCTAACTGACATGAGCAACTTGATTTCCTCCAGTACTATAATTTCCAGAGATTTTAACACCCCTTTGGCTGCATTGGATAGATCCTCCAATAAGAAACTAAGTAAAGGAATTTTAGACTTAAAAGTAACCATTCAACAATAAGATTTAACATACATATACAGAACATTTCATCATAAAAAACTGAACACACATTCTTCTCATCAGTGCATGAAACATCCTCTAGAATTGATGACAACTTCGGTCAGAAGGCTAACCTCAGCAAATTAAAAAATATATATATTTTTTGTATTTTCTCAGACCATCATGGAACAAATTTGATGTCAGTAAAAAAAGGAATCCGCAAAATCACATGAAGACATGGAAATTCAATAATCTTGTGTTAAATGATAGCTGGGTCATAGATGAGATTAAGAAAGAATTTACCAAATTTTTGGAACAAAATCATAATGAAGACATAAACTACCATAACTTCTGGGATATGCAAATGCAGGCCTAAGAGGGAATTTTATAGCATTGCAAGCCTTCCTCAAAAGAACGGAAAGAGTGGAAATCAACAACTTAATGGGACAGCTCACGCAACTGGAACAGGAAGAACATTCCAACCCCAAACCCAGCATGAGAAAATAAATACCCAAAATTAGAGTAGAATTAAATGAAATAGAAAATAAAAGAATTATGCAACAGATCAATGAATCAAATTTTTGTTTTTTGAAAAGGGCAATAAAATAAATAGACCTTTGGCTAAACTAACTATAAATAAAAGAGTAAAATCTCTAATTTCATCAATCAGGAGTCACAGAGATGAGATAACCACAGACTTTGCAGAAATTGAAATAATACTTGATGAATATTATAAAAAAAACACTATTCTCAGAAATATGAAAATCTGAAAGAAATTGACCAATACTTGGAATAATGTCACTTTCCTAGACTTAGCTAGAAAGAAGTGAAAATCTTGAAATGCCTTCATCAAGTTCTGAAATAGCATCAACTATACGAAATCTTCCAAAAAGAAGAGCCCAGGACAAAACAACTTGACTTCAGAATTCTAACAAACCTTTAAAGAGGAACTTAAACCCACATTACTTAACTTTTTCCATAACATAGAAAAAGAGGGAATACTTCCTAACACATTCTATGAAGCACTAGCACTCTATGAGTCCTTCACAAAACTCTAGGGGAAAATTTACAGACACTAGTCCAAGCTTTCAAGCAAAGGACTGGTCAATCACCACTCCTAGAACTCCCAGCCCAAATTGTCCTTATCCACTCATCCAGCCAAACATTGTAAAATTAATCACGCGGTGAAATCAATGTAAAAGCTCTGGAAACATGAACAACCAGACTAGGTCAACCCCCCCTCCCCCACATAAGGAACAATTGGCGGACACAAGTGAGGATCTTATGCATAAACAGATGGCTGAGATGTCAGAAATCATATTCAGAATTTGGATTGCAAACACGATTAGTAAAATAGAGGAAAAGTTGGATTTAGAAATTCTGGGTGCATTTCAAAAATTGTCTCAAGAAGTCAAGGAATTAAAAGACCAAATGACCAATGATTTTGACACATTGAGGCAAGAAGTTCCAGCCCTCGATGATCTGAAAAACAAAGTAGAATCCCTCAGCAACAGAATGGAGCAAGCAGAAGAAAGGATTTCTGACATGGAAGACAAAGCTATCGAACACTCCCAAACAGACAAAGAGGTAGAGAAATGGAAAGCAAAGACAGATCATTCTCTTAGGTAGCTCTGGGATAACTCGAAGAAAACCAATGTTCACTTTATAAGGATACCTGAAAACGATGAAGTGGCATCACAAGGCACAGAGTCTCTTCTCTATGAGATTATGAAAGAGAATTTTCCAGACATGTCAAGAGATTCTGAAATTCAGATAGCAGACAGTTTCAGAACCCTATCACAATTCAACCTGAATCAAACATCCCCCAGGCACATGATAATTAATTTCACTAAAGTTAATATGAAGGAGAAAATTTTGAAAGCAACCAGACACAAGAAATCTATAACCTACAAGGGAAAGAATATTAGAATAACTGCAGATCTCTCTGATCAAACCTTTCAAGTGAGAGGAGAATGGTCATTGGCTTTTAATCTCCTAAAACAAAATAACTTTCAACCCAGGATCTTGTATCCAGCTAAACTGAGTTTCATTTATGATGGAGAAATTAAATACTTTAATGACATCCACATGTTGAAGAAATTTGCCATAACTAAACCAGCT
>CAUYON010098405.1:0-18339 GCA_963573935.1 Arctocebus calabarensis | reverse complement strand
AAATATTTTGATCATACTGTTACAGATATCCTTCATGGCATTTCCTTGATCACTATATAAAGACATTAATACTCTACCTTTAATAAGTTTTGCTAGTACCCTGCTAAGATGCACCGTAGGTGTGTTCCCACTAATTGCCCTCCCTCTACCCATCCTCCCCCCACCCCTCCCCTCCCTTTCCCCTATCCCTGTTTATCATTTGAATCAAAATAGCCCTAAATTAGTTGCCAAACAAATCTAATTTGTTTTGAGCAATTGTGCATGAGTCATACTGTCGGTGTTTTTGCCTTACTTGTTACAAATTGTCCCTCATTGGAAAATACTGTGAGCAGTAAAATATGAGAGCGAAACGCCACCAGAACTTTGAAGTATTGGTTAGAAAATTTGGATGGGTTTTCCCTTATTAATTTTGATGAGCATAAAGGTTAGTTTGTCCCCTTACTTCAGTTTCAATCTGGAATAATTCCTCAAATTATGGAATAAGCTAGTAATTTGGGGGATTTCTTTGGAAGTTGATCAAACAAGCTGACCAACAAATTGAATCTTTGTTCTTATAAATAGATACAATTATGTTCATATACTGGTAGATGATACAGTAGTGTGTGTGTTGAATAGAATCTCTTATGAGTAGTTTCCTCAATTCTTTGGAATTTCACTCTTGAATGTTATCAATGGAGACAATTCAGTCTGCAAAGTATTATTTCTTTTTTCTTTTTTTTTTTAGGTTAGCCCTAATTTCCTGAAAAATTTTTAATATTTTTTCTTTTCTTTCTTTTTTTAATTAAATCATAAATGCATAGATCATATATACATTAATGCAGGCGCCCTCAAAATTTTTAATCAGGGGGCCAATTCACTATTCCTCAGATCACTGGAGGACAGGACTATAGTTTAGAAAAAGAAACTGTGAACAAATTCCTATGCACACTGCACATACCTTATTTTGAAGTAAAAAACAAAACGGGAACAAATACAATTCACACGGCCGCATGGGGCCCTCGGGCCGTAGTTTGAGGACCCTTGCTTTAATGCATGTATGGGGTACAATGTGCTGATTTCATATAGAATTAGGAACATTTACATCACACTGGTTAATATAAACCTCATCTCATTTACTTAATTATTGTATTAAGACATTTATACTCTACACTTAATAAATCTGACAAGTACCCTTGCATTATGCACCATAGGTGTGATCCCACCATTCACCCTCCCTTGAACTGACTTCCCCCCTGTCCTCCCATCCTCCCTCCTCCCTCCTTAATCCTGGGCCATAGTTGTGATCTATTCTTAATATGAAAGTGTGAGTGATTGTAAATTGGTTTCATAATAGTACTGAGTACATGGGATATTTTTTCTTCCATTCTTGAGATACTTTACTATGTAGGATATGTTCCAGCTCCATCCATGTAAACATAAAAGACGTAAAGTCTCCATCTTTTTTAAGGCTGCATAATATTCCACGGTATGCATATACCACAATTTATTAATGCATTCAGGGCTCAATGGACATTTGGGCTTCTTCCATGACTTGGCTATTATGAATTGAGCTACAATGAATGATCTGGTGCAAACATCTTTGTTATAAAGTGATTTTTGGTCTTTTGGATATACACCTAGTATTCTCCATACTTCTTTCCAAAAGGGATATATTAGCCTGCACTCCCACCAGCAGTGCAGCAGTGTTCCCTTTTCTTGACATCCACGCCAACATCTGCAGTTTTGGGATTTTGTTATATGAACCACTCTTACTGGAGTTAGATGATATCTCAAAGTGCTTTTGTTCCAGGATGTAGTCAAATTACTTAGAAACATCTTGACCCACTTTGTATCTTGCTTTTAAGGATTTTTTAGTGGGACTAGACCAGCATTCAGTCTAAGATGAAATATTCTTTATTTCTGAGTCAAGACGCTCTGTATATTCTACCCAGTACCCCATAAATCATGAGACTTTCCATTCTGGCTAGTGGGAGCAGGCACTGTTCCATGTCTTACATGAATACTATTATCTCTAGTTCTTAGAGGATTTTTTTCCCAGACTTGAGTAGTTTCCTCATGTGTATGAGTACTGATCAATACTAAATTGAGTTCTCAAGGGGATCTCTTTACTGAACATATTTAAAGTATACCATTTGATGAGTTAGGACATGGATGTCTGTAGATTTTTCTCTTTGTGGCATTCTCCTAATTCTAGTCTTCCTGGGTTCTCGGCAATGTTTCTTCAATTCAAAAAGTTCATCTGCTAGAGCCACCTGCATTTCCCCTCCTTGCATCACAACTTGGAAACTCCCTCCAGGCATCAAGATGGAAGCAATCATAGGACTCACCACTTTTGTTTCTTTCCAGATCACTGTTGTTCATTCAGTGACTTGAAAACTGTGTGTGTGTATATATTTATAAACTTGAAAATTGTATATATGTACAGTGTGTGTGTATATAGATACACAGTGTGTGTGCACATATACATATATATACACATACACACACACACACACATATATATATATATATATATATATAGAGAGAGAGAGAGAGAGAGAGAAAGAGTCTGGTTCTTGTTGTTGTTGTCATTTCTATTTCAGATGGGAGAGTAAATTCAGTTCCCACTTTACCATCTTGGCTGGAAGGAGAAGTCTACACACTTTTTAAGGGTGGTCATTTATTAAATGTTTTCTGAAATTTTGGTCAATTGAACAATATAGAGATAAAGCAAAACTGGTCTGGAGATATGTCTTTATAAAATCATGCGGGTAGAGTAAACATGTCACGTCACTAGAGCTGTCTTGTGGCACTGATGAAAATTCCTTCTTTCATTTACACCGAAGGATCAAATAATCAGGAACCAGAGATTCACTTTTCAGCTCCACTTCTGAACATAGGCATACATTTGTTAAACAATAATCTGGAGGATGTAGGCATGTGCAAAATGTCTGTGTGATTCTCATGATTGATCCGGCTGACTAATCAGTAGAGTGCAAATCTGAGTTTCTCAACCTTAGCACTATCAATACTTTAGAATGGATAATTTTCATTGGCCCAGTGAGGGGCTGTCCTGTGCACTGAGGATGCATAACAGCAACCTGGCCTCTGCCCCCTAGATGCCACCCTCTGCTCCCAGTTGTGACAATCAAAAACATTTCCAGAAATTGCCAAGTATCTCCTGGGAGCAAGATTGTCTCCAGCTGCAAAATGCTGAGGCGAAAAAAAAAAAATGCTGAGGCAAACTAAATCTAGACCTTGAGCTTTTGGAGAACAGAACCTCTATTATAATTATTTCTATGTCCCCAGCACTCAGGGAAAGGCATGAAATAAATGGCTGTGGAGTGAACAAATGAATGAGTAATGTGAATGAATGAATGCCTTGTCTCATAGAACAAGTGTTCTTAAATGCCACTGTTTTTAACTGATAGTAAACTTGCATGTATTTATTGTGTAAAATACTTTTTCTAGCATAATATACTAAGTTACGGGTTGACTAAATCTAACTAATTCACAAATACATATGCAACTTCACATAGTTGTTATTTTTGTGGTGAGAACAAAATATCCATTCTCTTACCATTTTTCAAGAATCCAATACATTGTTATTAATTATAGCCACCATATTGTGTTCCATGGTGGCTATAGTTAATGAGTTCCATCTCTGGAACTTATGCCATCTAACAGAAATTTTGTATCCTTTGACCAATATGGGTTCCAATCTCTTTAAACCTCACTGGTCTTAATAATTACTGTAGTGCTTATTAAAACAGTTTCCCTAGACATGAGGTGGAACACAGGAATCTGCATTTAACAAGCACCACAAAGATTTGTTAACCAAAATCTGAGAAATCTCTAAGTCAGACTATAATACTAAAAAGTATTTATTAGAGGGGAAAATAATACGTATTGCCCTTACGCCAGTTACAGAGTCTCTAGCCATTTTTATCCACCTTGGTCAGGGAGCATGGGCAATTCCAGGGGCAGGTAAACAAATATCTGACTCTTCCACAGATCTAAGAAGAATTTACTTAAAAAAAAATTCAGCTTAACCTGCAACTGTCCATTACAGTGTCATTTCCCACGATGATGTTTACTTTGGGACAGTAATCAGCAAAATGGCAGCTGAGAATTCAATCTGGCATTTTTCAGTGAGAGCTCTGGGTAGAACCGTCAACCAGAGGCTGCAATCAGAGCCAGTTGTTGAAGTGGGTTCTGTCTCTGCAACAGTCACTTCTTTTCAGAACTTGATTGGATGGAGCCCTTCAATTCCAGAGGCAGATTTCGATTGAGGTGACCATGGACTACGGTTTCTATGGTGATTACTTCAGAGGGTTGAAGGATCAGGGAAAATCACTTTAAAGGGAAGGAATTTAATGATTACATATTTCTTTTTAAAAATTCCAGTAAATTTTGAGTAGGCAAAAAGAAGGCTTTATTTCTCAATATATGCAACTGTCTTAGGAAAAGATATTTACATAATTTGGGTTGGTTTAAACTTTCCAATAAGACAGATTGCTTTGGTCTTGGTTTCCTTTATTCCTGTAAAGCTCTTTTTGGAAAAGTTTTGTCTGATCTGTCTAATGAGTAGTAATTGTTTGTCCACACAGCCAAAGGCTTTTGGAAAAGGAAAGATCTGTCAAGCACTTCACAGACTTACTAGTCACAGATCAAGGACTCACAGATGTAGATGTTACCTGGGAATTAATACCTTAGCAATGAAGGGGACCTATAGGACTAAGTACCACTTATTCACTCTAATAATGATGTCATTTCTACTAAGAAAAGACGTGTTTTTGACACATACATGGCTCGGAGCCATCACTTTGCACAATTCTACGAGCATCCTCCGTGTGGTTGACAGCAGGATTCTGCCTGGCTGTCTGAGAACAGTCTAGCTTGGAAACGGATCTCTCTCTGAAGTGGAGACAGCCGCTGAACTTTTTGGTGGCTCCAATCTAAAATCTTGCCATGGGTGATATTCAGAACACTTAATAATCAGTATGATAACAGAAATTAATACAGAAATAAAATTTTAATTTTTGCTTCTATGCTCTAAATCAGTTAAACAATATAACACACCACGGCTTACCAAGTGATATGAATTGTGAAAATTATTCATTAGCGCACTGTAATATTTTTAAGTGACTTGATGAGTTTTTTAAATTGCAAACATGGTCTTTTGTTTAGCCTGTCACAGGCCAATTCATGCCCCTGTCTAGTTCACAATTTGTGAAGGAACTGCATCAAATTCTTCCAACAACTTCCCCATCAAACTGATCATCATTTTGTCTCTGGCCCCAGACGTTGCCTGCTCATCACAGCCAGGTCCACACTGGACACCAGTACCTACCACGTGATCTGGACTCAGAGGACCTGGGTCTCAGGACAGCACTCACTTCCCAATCACCAACCCCTCCGACCGGGCTGCCATCTGATGATGCTGGTTGTCACTAGAGCAGCAGGCAAGCACTTGGCTCCCCCTTCCTGCTACAGTTACCTTGATCTACTTAGCGCCTGCCAGGGTAGATCCCAGGCTGGGTTACCTAACTCTGCAGTTGAGCAGCAGCATCAGTTCACTTATAGTTTAATAAGTAAGAAACTGTACTTTTTTTTTTTTTTTTTTTTTGCAGTTGTGGCCAGGGTCAGATTCGAACTCACCAACCTGGGTGCCCTACTCCTTGAGCCACAAGCACCGGCCAGAAACTGTACTTCTTCTTTTTTTTTTTTTCCCCAGTGGTAAGACAAAAAATATGGAACGCTTCATGGATTTGTGTGTCTTCCTTGCGCAGGGGCCATGCTAATCTTCTCTGTATCGTTCCAATTTTAGTATATGTGCTGCCGAAGCGAGCACCAGAAACTGTACTTCTTCTTCAAGGTGCTGAATTGTCTCAAAGAATCTAAGGATCAAATAGCAATTCCATTAAAAAATTATCTAGCCCATAAAAGTTGGCCTGAGATGTTAATATAGTCCATGCCCCATCATTACCTAGGTCACACTGCAACAGGTGGCCATTTGTCCGTGGTCAGAGTGACATTCTACAATAATCAGGTGAATTAATAGGTTGGCGTGAGAAATTATATTATTAATTATATTTGATCCTTATTTCAGCTACTGTTATATTCTTTATAACTGGCACCCAAATATTGAGTTTCAACCTCCCCAAACCTGACTTGAGTCCCTGGGGTAGTACCTAGGCTCCATCTTCATATCCCAGCCAGAGTAAGATGGAAGGTAGTTTAGTCACTAGTTCATAAAACCAAGACAAATCTACTGAAATGGGAAGACTCGACATGTATTTACTCAAAATGTCTTTGCTTCTATTTCTATGCAGAAATAGGAAATGATGTTTCCTGGAACATGGAACTGGCAATGAGGCCCCAAATGTTGAGGCAGCTTTGCCCAGGCTAGAGTGCAGTAGTGCAAATTGTTTAAATGAATGAAAGACCCCTCCTTAAGCTGCAAGTGAAGGGATTGAGGAGTAGGGGAAAGTGCTCTAGAGTGAGCATAGCATGAATTTTGGAGCCTGGCAGACCTTGGCCAGAATCCCAGGTCTTTCTGGCACTCATTTACCAGGTAGCCTTGGGCTTGCCACTTACCTTCTATGGACCGTGGTTTCAAAATCTAGAAAATGAATATTGGGTAGTGGAAATAATATTTGTATTGCAGAGTTTTCATTTAAATTCTTAATACAGTACATAAAGCTCTAGGCACATAGTAAGTGATAAAAATGCAGAAACTTTATTCATCACATTACTGGTCACATCATTCACTGAAAATATTAATCCTAAAGGGTAAATATTTTCAATATACCTTGAACCAGTGGGGAAAAAAAGTAAACTGGAATTAAATCCTATTATATTTTGCATAATTTTTGAGTTGCCTGTGAAATAGCTCTAAGAAAGTTAAAGCTTTCTGGAAGGCAGCTGAGACTGCATCAATCACTGCTTCCTTGTGTTAGTGGAAAGCCCTGGAACAGCTCAGATCAATCACATAGTTAAGTCAATGTGCAGCTTTGCTTTGTGAATGCTCAGATAAGCTCAGGGGAAACTTCTATTAGGTCTCCTCTTCAGAAGAAACAGTAGTACAGCTCAAGATAATCTATGAAGCTTCATTTCTTAAAGAGTTCTCATTTTGGTGTTTCTAACATGGTATTGGCTGTTTTTTTCTTGTTTGTTTGTTTGTTTGTTTAGCAATTGCTTTACACAGGGCTAGACATTCTGGTCATCCAAAGAAATAGCCATGCCTTGGAGAAAGAACTGGAAATGATGAGGCCCCAAGTCTTGGTCCACACTGGTTTGTGTCCTGTTCCCTATTTCCTGATTAGCCTCCAGCACTCAGGACTAGCTCCCTGTGCCATGGCTCAGTTGTTGAGCTTTTGCTGTCTTAATCCAGGAGATGAAGCCCATGTCTCCTCCACTGGGCAGCTGACCCTATCAGATGACCTTGCAGGAAAACTAGGGATTGTCATATTGGCACTCTGTTTATTACCTCCAGTCAGTAAAGTTTTTGTGCATTTAATGGAAAACATTAAAATTAGATGTATTATTAACTAGTCCAATACACTCCTTGTATTGATAAGACACTCAGAACTAGAGAGTGGTAACTACTTAAAAAGATCACAGCATTGGTTAAAAGTACAGCCAACGACCCTTCCAGGTCATATGGATAGATGCCCATTCTTTCATAGACTTCTATAACTTAAAGGAAACTAAGGAAGTGAAAATGGGTATCACTATTTAACTCAATGCTACCAAAATTCAAGCTACATATTCCTATAAGAGATTAGTCATAGTAATGACATCTTTCATACAAAGGATAGCATAATAAGATAGGTTTACATGTACTTATACATTTATTAATTTGTAATAAGTTATATACACCTGCTTATAAAAAGGAATTAACTCATAACTTTTTTTTTCTTGTGAGACAGAGTCTCACTCTGCCTCCCTGGGATAGAGTGCCATGGCATCATCATAGATCACAGCAACCTCAAACTCTTGGACTCAGGTGATCCTCCTGCCTTAGCTTCCCAAGTAGCTGGGACTATAGGTGCCTGCATAATGCCTGGCTAATTTTCTATTTCAGTAGAGACAAGGTCTCACTCCTGCTCAGACTGGTCTTAAACTCTTGACCTCAAATGATCCACCCCCTTTGACCTCCCAGAGTGCTAAGATTACAGGTGTGAGCCATCAAGCCCAACTAACTTTTATAACTTTTAATAATAAAACACACATCATTAAAATGTTTATACTGCCCAAAGTGATTTACACATTCAATGCAATTCTCATTAAAGTACCAGTGTCTGATTTCCTAGACCTAGAAAAAATAATTCTGAGCTTCCTTTGGAACCAAAAAGACTCCAAATAGCCAAAACAATCCTAAGCAAAAAGAACACATCTAGAGGCATCTCATTGCCTGACTTCAAATTCTACTTTAAGTCTACAGGAAACAGAACAGCATGGTACTAGTATAAAAATAGAGACAAAGACCAATGAAAAAGAGTGGAGAACCCAGAAGTAAAACCATGATCAACTGATCATCAACACAGCGGACACAAATACACACTGGGGAAAGGAAGCCTGGCTCAATAAATAGAGCTGGGGAAACTGGATAATCACAAGCAGAAGAATGAAACAGGACCCCTATGTCTACCATATACAAAACTTAATTCAACATAGATAAACAACTTAAATGTAAGGCATGAGACTATAAAAATTCTAGAAGAACTGTGGGAAAAATCCTATAGGGATTGGCCTAGACAAAGAATTTATGACCCCAATTGCAAATATAGCAACAATAAATAAATAAATAAATGGAACTTTGCTTCTGCATAGCAAAGGAAAATGATCAACAGAGTGAACAGATGACCTACAGGATGAGAGAAAATATTCACAAACTATATATCTAACAAAAGACCAATATCCAGAATTTACAAAGAACTTGAACAAATCAACAAGAAAAGAAATCAGAAAGTAGGCTAAAGACATGAACAGAAACTTTTCAAAAGAAGATAGGCAAATGGCCAAAAAAAAAAAAAATATGAAAAAGTGCAAATCATCAAGGAAATGCAAATTAAAACTACGGTAAGATAACTATCTTACTCCTATCAGAATGGCCATTATTAAAAAGTCAAAAAAAAATTAGATGCTTGTGTGGATGTAGAGAAAAAAAAGTGCTTATTCACTATTGGCATGACTACAAATTAGTACAACCTCTATAGAAAATAATATTGGGATTCCTCAAAGAAATAAATGTAGACCTATCATTCAATCCAGCAATCCTACTGCTCGGTCTCTACCAAAAGGAAAAGAAGTCATTTTATAAAAAAAACAAAAAACAAAAAAACACCCTCACTTGATATTATTGTAGCACCACTCACAATTGGAAAGATGTAAAACCAACTTACGTGCCCATCAATTCATAGTGGATGAAAAGAATGTGTTATATAGTATACATGTAGCACCAGGGTGTACAACTCAGCCAAAAAAAGAATGAAAAAACTTGGATGGAACTGAAGACCATTATCGTAAGTGAAGTGTCTTAGGAATGGAAAACCAAACAGCGTATGTTCTCACTAATATGTAGGTAAGTAGGAACTAAATAGTGGGTACATTAATACACAAACACAAAGAAGTACAAAGGACATTGGAAACTAAGAAGGGAGGGGGTGGAAGGGACCATGAGGGATAAAAACTTACCTATTGGGTACAGGGAACACTGTTCTGGTGATGGCCATGTCAAAAGCCCTGAAGTAAGTATTAGACAAGGTATCCGTGTAACAAAAACATGTGTATCCCCTTAATATTTTAAAACAAAGAAAAAAATAATAATACATATACAGTAGAATAGTTAAACAACAAAGATGAATAAAAGAGATACAGCATATCAACTAAGGCACAGGGGAGATATTGAGTCAGAAAACTGGAATAAGATAGTTACTATAAATATTAAATTTAACTCTGAAGTTCTTAGCAGCCAATACTAGAAAGAAAAGTAATGAGTTAATAAGTCAGCTGTTTATCTGTTTAAAAGAACCATTCCAGTTCTTCCAGTGAGACAAACTTTCCTGGCACTTAATTCTAAGAGAACTTCATTGCATAGTTTTTTTTTAAAGATACTGAATAATGCAACAGATACTTTTAACACCATCATGGAGAAAATGCAGAAATGGTCTTCATGGACCAAGTTCAAGTATCAACTTGAGTAGAAGTACAAACAACATTCTGTGAAGACATTTTTGAACAGCATGTGTAGAATAGTATAAGGGAGTTGGCACGAAGAAAGCAAACCTCAAAAGGAAGAAGTATATGGCGGGGAGGTAGCATGTTAAATTCTGGATGCTTCCTTTGAAGCTAACAGAATGCGTGTGAACATCTGCACACAGTGTGGAAGTTCAAGTTCCCCTGGGCAGCCTCTAGTATGTCCTTGTGGAGAATACTGAGCCTTCATTTGCAACCCTGTAACCTGGTAACGCTGGCTACCTTGAGTGCTCACGGGAACTTGGGATACTACTTTTCTTGGCATTTTTACAAAACTAAGAAACTAGGGATACAGAACAGTTAAAAATCACTTGTTTCAGGAAATGGGTGAAGTTGTGGTAGCATAGAACTTACCAACATAAGAAACTTTCTACTTATCACAAGGTACGTGGTTAAGAACTACCATTGTTGAGACTGGGAAAATGGAGCATGGGGTACTGTTGGGCACAAGAGCCCGAGAGTCAAGGTGGCTGGGAGGAGCAGAAAAGAGAGAGCAAGTCCAGCAAACACCCTCTTTAAGCTTGCGCCGGGCCCATTCCTATGGACTCTGAGTAAAGCTCACGTTCTGTATGTGTATCTACTTTAAAGTTATAAACCAAGCTAACCAATGAACTAAAAGGCCAGGCTCAAATTTAACACCTCAAATTCCATGAGTCTCACAGACAACACTTCTATTCCCACCTTTGGCTTTATCACTCTTTGCAGAGGGTTCATGCACGTGTATTTGGTCATCCTAGCCTACATGTACAAACTCCTTTTGCTCCCTTTAGATAGCCACACAGCTGTCCCATTGGGCCACCCTCTATCCCTGGGGACACAAAGTAGAGGCAGGGCCTTCCCTAGAGAAGAAGACCCAGATAAGAAGAGTGCAGAGGACTTGAACATGAGCTCAGGACATTGGGGCAGGGAGTTCTGAGATGGCAGCTATTTAGATGTAGGGCATGGGTTCTGCACACGCAGCTCTCTGGCCTGGCAGACTCCTCATCTCATGAATTAGGGTGCAGCCAGAAGAGATCCATAGTAGAGTCCTCTAGCCTGGCTTACAGGTGGTAGTAAGGGGCTTAACACTGGTTGTGAGAACAATCTGGAAGCAGTATTTGCCCACCTACATCCCCTTCCTGTCTGCATTGTTTAACAAGGTTGGCTCAGCTGATCTGGCTGTCTGGTGAGGATCTTGTCTTTTCCGCACAATTCCTTCTGAAAGCTGAACCTTTAGTCAAAGAGGGTTTTGACATTATTCCTGATGGTGGAGGGTCTAGCATCCTTCCCCACCAGTACTCCCTCAAAATCTGGAATGTTCCCCCTGCTCTGCCTTCCCTCCCAAGGCAGCATCCCCTGGCTCCATCTGCCAAGTTCCACAGCCCAGTGTTTACTCAGGCCCCCATCCCACCCATGTGACAAGCCACCACCCACTCATGACAGCGCCAGTGCTGCCCATGGGGCCTATCATGTAGTCTTGTCATTTTGGATTCTGTGGCGATCCTGACCACAGGTCAGTGCCTGGGTCTGCCCCCTCCAGGTGGCTCTTCTTAACAACACCCGAAATATTTCTTTCCCTGGGGAATTTTCAATGGCAAAAAAATGAGTGAGTGAAGTTGGTGGGCTTCCAAACAGACCTGAATTCGAAACCCAGTTCTTCCACTTACAAGTTTTGTGAACCTCAGCAAGTGACGTGAATTCCCTAAGCATTGATCTCATCACCTAAAAAATGAAGAAGATAACACTCATGTTGTAGATTTACTGTAAGAATTAGATGAACTAACGTATGGAAAATGCTTATCTCAGTGCCTGGTACGTGGTGAATGTTTTATAAATGTCAAGGTCCTTGCTTCAAAACTATTTTTATAAGGCCATTTCTTCTAAACTCTACAGATGCTTCTCCTACGTCCGGGCTCTCAGTTTAGCATGCAGAGCGAGCCCCTTGGCAGCTGCCTCTGTCCCCATCTCTTGTCTGTCCCTGAGATGACTTTGACTTTCTTGTGCCTGCCAAGTAATTTCCATACATCCCCATAAGTGACTCACACTTTCTGGCCTCCATGGCTCTGCTGTTATTCCAGCTGCAGAGTGCTCAGCCCCTGAACTGCTGTTGTCCTTGGACCTCTTCTCTCCAATTCCAGGTCTCTATTTATCTCAAGCCCTATGTCAGTACTCACCTCTTCCGAAGAACCAGTGCCGACTTCTCTGTGCACTCTCCTTTCCCCATGTGGTAGATCGGGTTTCCAACAATAGCTGCAACTGAGGTCTCTGATCCCACAGCCTCTGCTGCGATGTGACCTTGCCAATGAATGAAGTCTCCCCTTGAACCTGGGTGGACTGTGTGACTGCTTTGATCAATAGAGTGTGGTCAGATGTGGCTTCCAGTATTTTGGAGCCCAGGTGTTAGGAGGACTGGCAGTGTCTGAATGTTTACTCTGGATAAGGCAAACTGCTTTGTTAGGAACCTGACTACTCTGAGACTGCCATGTGACAAGGAAGCCCCAGTTAGTCATGTGAAAGGCCTATCTGGGGAGAGAGGGATGCCTGCCAGCTCCCAGCAGTGGTGGCCATCTACAGCAGCCAGCCTTCAAGACAGTCCCAGTGGTTCCTACCTCCTGAATTTCACACTCGTGTCTCCTTCTATTACAACATACAACTAGAATTGATCTGGGTGACCAATTTGACAGCAACACACGGCAGAAGTACTTGTTGGTACTACACTTTTCCAAGATTAACATATAAAAAACTGTTTCATCACTTGCTCTGGCGAAATCCAGCTGTTGCTGTCATGGATGTTAAGTAAGACGCCAAAAATCCTTCATAGCTAGAAACCCAAAGTCAAGCTCAGGCTGCAGGGTTTCAAAGCCCAGAAGATTAACAACACATTCTATCTCCTGGTAAAATTCAGGAGGGCTCAAAATTTATTCCTTATTGCTTAGAAAAAATTCCCACCCCACCTCATACTTGAACTAATGCATATTTGGTTTTCTAAGTGAAATAGCGTTAGATTTATCATACTGCAAAACTTCACTTAGGAAGCCAAATACTACAAAGTATATTAACATTAATTATTTGTGCTTATTGTTTCCAGTGTTTGGGCCAAAAATTCTGTCTCATTTCTTTATGTGTGTCTGCATGTCATTTATTTTTCTGTAGTATAAAACAAAGAAAGCAAAAAAGTAGGGGAAAAAGTTTCATTTATTAACCTTGGGCAGCGTTCAGTCCTGACATTCGTTCATTTCTCCTCATTCATTTTCTATGCTGATAGGTATTGAGTGAGTTAGCGGCAATCTTGTGCCAAACAACACATCAATAATCTGTTATGACGCAGGATGCTGCTTTGGGGCCAAGATGTTTATGCTCTTTTATGCTGCTAGAGCCAAGGTTTGATTGCTGTTAATTTTATTGTTTAAATCTATTTTACATTTGGGGGGTTCTTTTTCTTTTCTCTCTCTCTCTTTTGGAGACAGAGTCTCCCTCTGTCTTCTGGGCTAGAGTACAGTAGCTCTATCATAGCTCACTGAAACCTAAAACTCCTGGATCCAAGCAATCCTCCTGCCTCCAAGCAATCCTCCTGCCTCAGCCTCCTGAGTAGCTAAGACCACAGACACCTGACAACGTCTGGCTAGTTTTCCTATTTTTAGTAGAGATAGGTTTTGCTTTTCCTCAGGCTGATCTCAAGTGATCCTCCCACCCTGGCCTCCCAGGATGCTGGATTTACAAGCATAAGCCAGTGCATCTGGCCTATTTTATGTTGCTTTGAAGTATGAGTGTTAACAGAATTATAATTTGCTGTTGGCTTCTGAATTGCCTCCTGTTTTCAAGAACTCCTATCCTATGCTCTGTGGAGGCTAAAGGAAGCTGTATTGAGGAGAGTTCTGACCCCAAAAAAGCTTCGATTTCATAATGGGTAACAAATTTACCAAGCTCTCCAGGTGAGACAGGGGAGGGGTAAAGGTGAATTTATTCAGTCTCCAAATATTTTCGGCGTACCTGTAATGTTGCAGCAGCTGTTTTAGGCATTTGGAACTCATAAGTGAACAACACAGACAATGAGGATGTGGAGCTTAAGGCAGTGGGAGGAGACCAGCACTAGATAATAAGCTTACTGTATCAGAATTATCTCCAGCTAGAAGGTAATTTATGTTTGCAAAAAAAAAAAAAAAAAAAAATATAGCAGGGTGGGGGGCGGGTTTTCTCTTTAGTGTCTTCTGTAAGTCAGACACCTAACAGACATTTTTTTTTTAGGTTACAAGGTTACACTGTATCTTCCTGTCTTTTTTTTTCTTTTTTTCTTTTTTCTTTTTTTTTATTAAATCATAGCTGTGAACATTAGTGCAATCAAGGGGTACAATGTGCTGGTTTCATATACAATCTGAAATGTTTTCATCAAACTGTTTAACATACCCTTCATGTACTCAGCCCTACTATGAAGCTAATTTAAAGGTCTCATACGAAGGCTATAACCTAACTATAGCACAAGAATATGGGAAGGGAGGGGAGGGGGCAGGTTGGGGTGGAGGGAGAGTAATTGTTGGGGCTATACCTATGGTGCATCTTAGAAGGGTACAGGCAAAACTTACTAAATGCGGAATACAAATGTCTTCAGACATTCTTGATTGAAATCAAGATTCTTGATTATTCTTGAAAATAATCTGATCCTGTAACTGGAAAAATGAGAACAGATGAGTTCAGGGAAACTAAGACACTGATCTTTATAATTCAAACGCCCCCATATCACTATACCAAGTAATATACCTTTAAAAGTGCTAAAATGAAGACACCACGTGGTTCAGGGCAAGCAAATGAGAAAGTGGTAGATTCTAATGGGGTTTACAGAAGGCTTCAGGGAAGAGATGGCTTTTTAGTTGGGTTTTAAAAGAAGAGGAGGAGAATGATTAAAGAGAGAACTCAATACATGATCCATCTCAAAACATCAACTATTCAGCACAAACCCATATGACTGTAGGAAGATTTTACTATCTGAAACATGAAACTTCAGAAGGCTTTCCTGCTGAATGGGTACTTATTTTCTAAATGCAAATTGAACTCCACAGCACTTACAGGATTCAAATAAAATATAAAGAACATAAATTAGTGCTCTCGTAATAAGGAACAGAGCTGCCAAGTCAGCACTTTTAAAATTAAAAACGCCTATGGCCCTGAGCCAGAAAGATCTCTCCAGAGAACGATGTGGCTGGGACCCATGCACTTTCAGATGGCCTCTGGACAGCACTACCTCCCTGGCCCCTAAGGAAGGTCTCCAGCATGACCGGCCTGTCCTTGTTCATTTATTGTATGTCACAGATTTCTGCTGGTGGCTTCACCCATTGTGGAAACTGGAGCTATCTTTTGTCCAGGCCTGTCTTTATTAATTGTAATGCTTTGGCTATCTTCCAAATCATCTTCTAAACTGAGTGCTCATATGCACGGGCTGAAGAATGTGAATCGAATTTTTTCTATTGTCTGACTCTTGTTCTTAAATTCCAATGGACTTTTTTCTGATGTTTCTAATAATGGTTTGGTTTTTAAGGCTTTTGGTTTAAGTGCAATGTACATACAGAGAAGTACAAATCTTACAAGTGTATAGCTTGATGAATTTTTCACAAAGTGAGCAAGCTTAGTTAATGAGCTCCTAGATAAAGAAACAGGACTGTTGCATCAGCTCACATTCCCTCTTATTCTTCCCCTATCAATATTCAACCACCTCCCAAGGGTAACCATGATCCCCCTTTTAATAAAAGTAATTCATTTCACCTGACTTGAAGTTTATATAACTATTAATGGAATTGTATCATGGCCCATTAATATATCACACATAACATATATTCTTTCTTTTCTGGCCTCTTTCACTCAGCATTACGTTTGGACATTCAGTTGCCTGTGGCTGCAGTTTGTGCATTCTCGGGTGGTATAGCATATCTATAGTGTGAATGGACCACAAATATCTATCCATTCTGCTGTTGATGGCATTTGGACTGTTCCCAGTTTGGGGTGAAAGCACTTAGTTGATTGCTTTAAATTCATGAAACTTAAATGTGATTAATAAGCAAAAAATTGCTGTGCTGTTAGTGAATAGTCTATCACCATAAGCAGATTCTAATACTGAAAAATTAGCCAGTAAACCCCTTAAAAGCAAGATCTAGATAGAAGAAATAAGTTCAACATATCCAATGTACAACATGGTTGACACTAGTTAACAATACTTATATATATGTATATTTCTTCTTGGAAAATGCTAAGAGAGCTCATAAAAAGTGTTCTCAAAAAATAACTATGTAAGGTAAATGTATATATTAATTAGCTAGATTTAGCTATTCCACAACATAGATATACTTCAAAACGTTGTACATGATAGATACATTTTTTTCTGTCAATTAATTGGTTCATGAGATTATGGAGGCCAAGAAGTCTCATGATCTGCTGTCTGCAAACTAAAGAATCGGGAAACCCGGTGTTGTAATTCAGTCCAAGCCTGAAGTTCTGAGATCCAGGAGCACCATGTCCATGGGCAGAAGAAGATGATGTTTCAAGTCAAACAGAGAGAGTGACTTAGCCCTTCCTCTGCCATTTTATTCTATTTGGGCCCTTAACAGATTAGAAGATGTCAACCACATTGGTGACAAATATCTATCCATAGATATGGGTATCTCAGTCTCTCTTTTTTTTTTGAGACAGAGCCTCAAGCTATCACCCTGGATAGAGTGCTGCGGCACACAGCTCACAGCAACCTCCAATTCCTGGGCTCAAGCGAGTCTCTTGCCTCTGCCTCCTTAGTAGCTGGGACTACAAGCTCCCATCACAATGCCCAGCCATTTTTGGTTGCAGCCATCATTGTTGTTTGACGGGCCCAGGCTGGATTCAAACCTGCCAGCTCAGGTATATGTGGCTGGCGCCTTAGCCTATTGAGCCACAGGCGCCGAGCCTACTCAGTCTCTTAATTCAAGTGCTAATCTCTTCCAGAAACACCTCCACAGACACACCCAGAAATAATTTCTCACTAGCTGTCAGAGCATCTCTTAGCCCAGTCAATTTGACATATAAAATCAACCATTGCAAACCCTTCAAAAGTCAGTAAGTTAAAATGGTTATCAGTAGCGTAAATCCTACTCCAATCTGCCGGTGTCCTTATAAGGAAAGAATATTTGGATACCTAGAAAAAGACATCAGTGGTTCACACATACAGAAGAAAGACCATGTGAGGACACAGTGAGAACGTGACTATCTTACAACAAAGAAGAGAGATATGAGGAGAAACCAACTTGATGTTACTTGGACTTCGTATTTCTAGTCTCCAGACTGTGAGAAAATAAGTTTCTGTTGTTTGAAAGAAAGAAAGAAGAAAGGAAGGAAAGAAGGAAGGGAGGAAGAGAGGAAGGAAGGAAGGAAGGAAAGAAAACAAGGTCTATATCTTAGTCCCCATTGTAACTAGAGCCTGTTTCATGGTGGAGGCTGACATGCAGAAAGTTTCAGAAAATATTTGATAAATGCATAAATGAACTTTGCCAATATGTAGATTTCATTGTTAAATATGAAAATTACCCTCAAAAGAGGCCACCACACTCACCAGTGAGCTTATTGTTAATGGGGTGTTCCAATAAGGGCTGGGAGATGCTTGGGAGGACTGTCAAAGAAGGAATTTCTGCAATGGTGGGGGAAGATGCAACCAGATGACCCCACTTCTAAGGTGCTAGGATTCAATTTGATAAGTTGTAATGAAACAAGTAATGTCGGAGGGGTAGGGGCAACATGGCCAACTGGAAGCAGCTTCTGACAGAGGCTCCTGTCCAAAAGAAAAGATAACCTCCAGAAATTGCCCAATTGAGCTGAAGACTGGGAGCCCAGCGAGAGAGAGAGAGAGAGAGAGAGAGAAGTAATAACTGGAGGTCACCTCTGAAGCAAGCAACGACTTCAAGAAACCAAGCTTCAGGCAGCAAAACTGAACTAAAGTTTTCCACCTTTCTGAACTTCCAGGACACCCTTCCCCCCCTTACCTGATGCACCAGAAGCCTGACCTCTGCTGAAACTGAGGGAGGAGTACTTGAGTAGTACCCACCCTCCCTATCTGCCAGACTAGGTGGCCCACCAATTAAGGGACTCTGGGGCTCCACCAAGTCCCCC
>CAUYON010098401.1:0-15332 GCA_963573935.1 Arctocebus calabarensis | reverse complement strand
ACCAGGACGCTGCCCACCCTTGACAGACGCCACCAGGACACTGACCACACTGGACGGACTCCACCAGGACACTGCTCGCTCTGGACAGACTCCACAAGGACGATGACCGCACTGGACAGACACCACCAGGATGCTGCCCACCCTGGACGGACGCCACCAGGACACTGACCACACTGGATGGACTCCACCAGGACGCTGCCCACCCTGGACGGACGCCACCAGGACACTGACCACACTGGACGGACTCCACCAGGACACTGCCCGCTCTGGACGGACTCCACCAGGATGCTGCCCGCCCTGGACGGACGCCACCAGGACGCTGACTGCACTGGACGGACTCCACCAGGACGCTGCCCGCCCTGGACGGACGCCACCAGGACGCTGCTACAGAGACAGTGAGTAAACACTGCAGATCAAGCACTTCACCAAGTGAACACTCGGCGGAAACAAGTCTGTCCCTCACATACACAGAGGACCTTGCAGATCCCGTAAAGGGACACTGAACTCCAGACGGCCCCACCTGGACATTCCAATGGGACCAAGCTCTGAAAGCCTCTCTGATTAACATTCTCCCTGCGGCCCTGCCCTGTGTGTCCACACTAACTCAATGCACAGGGAAATCGCCACCTGTCCACGGCTGCCCACCTCAGTCCTGCTGGACTCGGGGATTCTTGGGACCATCCATGTGTCTCCCCCTATCCCTGGAGCACACAGCGGCCCTGGGCAATCTGCACAACCTGCCTCTATCTCAACCTCTTCCCTTCTCCTCGGCCTGTCGGCAGCCCTGGCTTTCCACTCCACCACCCGGGGACCCTCCAGGCAGCTCCCTTCAGTTGGGACACAGCAGCCCAGTCTGTGCCCCTGACCTTCGTTCCTGACAGGCCTCACGGACCACCAGCCTACTCTTGCTCCCGTTCCAAGTCCCTGAACCAACCCCCGCCGTGTTAACTAAGACAGATCCTGTGAGCTGACACCTCCGAGACAAGGGGCTGGTGGTCCCATGCCCATGCCTGTAATAACACTGTCCTAAGAAGGAAGACAGCTGGTCCCAGGCTTGGGAACTAAAAGCATGATAGCCCAGCCAGGCTGCTCTGTTCTACCTCCACCTGTCCCGGCCCAGTCCCTGTGCTGGCGTCTTTGTTCAGCTCAAGTCACAGACGAAACCTTCACATGGAAACTGCACCAGCACAGGCTTCCACAACTCGGGGCTATACTGAGCCCTACTTGCTCCTCTAGGCCCCAGAAGGTGACCTAGGGACCGTGACCTCTCCCCAAAACCCAGTTCCTGCCGAGCGGCAGGTGACAGTCTCCTTTACCCTCTGGATGTCAGCAGCCTGTGGCCCATGCCCAATACCCGCTCCAAGCTCTCCCCGCAAGGAACATGGGTCTCTGGGGACAAACTGCAACCACATAGCTCCCGGCCGACCCAGGACAGGCATCTCCGTTGAAGGGGGAGGCTCCACTACCTGAAGGGGCTGAGACCTGTGCCAATTCTCCTTCCTGAGAGCAGACGGCAGTGCAGAGGGCTCCTGAAAGTGGCTCCTGCCAGGATCGGCCCCTGACGTCCCTCCGCCCCCATCTTCCCATCCTTGTGTGCGCCGGCTGAGGACAGGTGCACTGGGCTCCACGGGGCACCCTCCTCCCTTGTCTGAAGTTCTCACCCTGAGCCCTGGCTGTCCTCTCTCCCACACTCGACTCCCCAGTCACATGGCACTGTTTTCCCTTCCTGGGGAAGAACACTCTTCCGCGGTCTTTGCCCAAAAGTACAGCGGAGGCCAGGGGTCTGTTGGGTCCACCTTTGCTTGTTGGCTGTGCGTGGCTGGCACTGCCACCGCGTGGGCCCAGGCCACTGCCAACGCCCTTCGGAGTCTTCCACTTGGCCTCAGACACCCCATGCGTCAGGCCTGAGGGCACCCAACACTTTCCTGCTTCCAGACTGGCTCTGGTGGGATCCTGCTGTGTCCCTTCTCATGTGGCTGTTCCCACCTTCAGAGCCTCGGGGATCCTCTTCCTCTCCATGCACAGTTCCCCTCACCTGACCTGGCCACACCCCTCTCAGACACCCTAAGACACCCTTTTGGCCAGGCTCTTACCTCAGGCATACAAGGTGAATCTCAAACGGGACACACCTCACAGCTGCTGCCCTGCCAGGTGTGGCTCCCCATGGCCACATTGACTCAAGCCTGCACCAAGACATAATCGAGCCAGCATTTGTACAGAGCGCAGACTGCTGGGGTCCCATGTGCCGTGTGCTGCAGAAACAGAGGTCAGGACAGCACCAGGGACAGTCCCCAAACATGGAACCCACAAACAGATACATGCACCCTGGCATTATCCACAGTAGCCTAAAGGTGGAGGCAACTGCATTGTCCATCCACAGACAGAACTCTGCGTAACATCAGTGGAATGATATCCAGCCTCACAGAGGAAGAGACTCCCGGTGGGCGCCACCTTGTGCTGTGGGATAATTATCACCAGCCAACAGCTCCTCCCAGGCCTTGTAAGGGAGGCTCGAATCTAATCCGACTGTGCCCTAAAGGACTCCACATCCTCATGACGCGCCCGCTATCCTGTCCCAGCGGGTAAAGCCCATCTGCTCCCCAGACCAGCCCAAACCATCAGGTGGTCTCTGGGTCAGAGACCCAGCCTCTGGGAAGACGCTGCACAGAGACTGACCTCAGTCCTGGCAGGAGGACAGACCCCTTGTTCTCTATTGCTGCTTCAACCAATCCCCACCAGAGTCAGTGGCTTGACACAACTCGAATTTATTTTTTGACAGTTCTGGAGGCCAGAAGTCTGAAATCATGTTTTCTGGGCCAGCATGAAGGTGCCAATTCCTCTAGACGGCTCCAGCTTCTGGGCGAGGTGTGTGGTCCCGCCTGCCCCTCAGCTTCCAGCCTCCATCCTTGCCGAGCCTACACCTCTCTCAGACACCCCAAGTCAACCTTGCAGTGACACTTACTCCCTGATCTTGTGTCCCTTGAATAAGAACCCCAGCAGTTCCATTAAGGTCCACGCAGGTAACCCAGCAAAATGTCCAGATTGCAGCAGACTTAATTTAATCACATCTGCAAAGTCCCTTTAGACATACAAGGACACATTCACATTAAAGGGGATTACAGAGCGATTATTTTTGGTGGGGGCATTAATCAGCTTACTGAATCAGTGACATCTCAGCAAAACTGCAGAAAGCACAACCACAGGGGCCAGACTCAGGGCTCACACAAGTAATCCCCATGGTCCGGGAGGCCGAGGCAGGAGGATCACTTGAGCCCAGGAGGTTGCAATGAGCTGCGGTGACACCACTGCACTTCAGCCTGGAAGACAGCACATGACCCTGTCTCTGAAGTAAAAGTACAACCTTGGGTTCACATTTAAACTTAGCAAATACAAGTGTTTCTCCAAGGGAATCCATCTCAAAAGAAGACCTTACCCTGAGGCTCATTCAAGAGCCCCCAGAAACACATGGCAATGTTTAGTAATTTTATCTCCAGGGACCCAGAGAAGGATCAGATGACATCCTGAAGGCCTTAACAATGTCCCAGGACTCCCGCTGACCTCACCACCTTTCTTCTTGTCCACCAAGGCTAAGACAATGTCCCAGGACTCCCCACTGGCCTCACCTCCTTCCATTTTGTCCACTGAGACTGAGGCAATGTTCCAGGACTCACCGCTGGCCTTGCCACTTTCCTTCTTGTCCATTCAAAGCTGAGACAATGTCTAAGGCCTGCCCGCTGGCCTCACCACCTTCCTTCTCATCCACCAAGGCAGAGACAATGTCCCGGGACTCCCCACTGGCCTCACCGCCTTCCTTCTCATCCACCAAGGCTGAGACAATGTCCCGGGACTCCCCACTGGCCTCACCTCCTTCCTTCTCATCTACCAAGGCTGAGACAATGTCTCAGGACTCCCCGCTGGCCTCACCTCCTTCCTTCTCATCCACCAAGGCTGAGACAATGTCCCGGGACTCCCCACTGGCCTCACCTCCTTCCTTCTTGTCCATTCTCTGTCTTGCTTTCGTTCATCAGCCTCTGACCCAGCCTGCCCTCCGTACTTGATACTCTGAGGTGACTGAGCCCCATATTGTCCTCCTCTGTAGCCCTGCCTCACCTTACAAAGAGGGGACAAAGCCCCCTTGTTCAGTGCTCCTGAGCACAGCCGTCACACTCAATGTCCTGGCCTCTGGAAAGGTCACCCCCTCCAGACCCTCACTGTGGCCCAGGGCAGCTGCCTTCTTAATTGCCGTATTGGATTTTACACTACCTGCAAATCGACAGTCCTTAGCTTTCAGCTTGTACTAACCACACTTTAAGCCCAACATAATTTGCCTCCCTTGAAATCTGCACACTTCCCCAGGCTCATGTGTGGGGACACCCAGTGGTACTTTCACCCCAGATAATACCATTCCCTCCATCCAGCCTCAGAAACTATGTTCACCTCCACACCAGGGCTCTGTCCTCCTGAGGGCTCTGCCTCCAGGCCCTGCCTTCCGCAATGGTGTTTGGTGGCATTAAAGGTCTGGAGGAAAAAGGCCAGGACCTTCCTGCCGGCCTCTGCCCCTCCTCTGTGGCATGGAGAGAAACAGCAGGGCTCAGTGGGACATGTGAACTTGGAACAGGCCAGGGCAGGCGATGGCAGCAGTGGGGTCTGGCTGCCTCGAGCCTGGGTCTTCTTCTTGCTGTCCTGGTGCACGGTAGGGATGTGAGAGAAGGACATGAGTCCAAGTGACTCCACATTTGCTGCAGAAAGGCATCGGGCACAACAGGCTCTCCTGCGAGGGCCCACTGTGTTCATGCATTTCCCACATTTCTGGAAAGTCGCAGGGTGACGCTATGTGTGAAATGTCTGAATCTGGCTTTAGGGGACAGTGGCCATTAGTTACTCTTCTGCTGTGCCCAGTGTGCTGCAAGGGTATCCAGGGAACGCAGCATCTCCTGTGACTCTTTCTATCTCTGATTTTGGGCAGCTGCTAACCTAAGACTCTGTGGTCTTAAGGGAAAAGGCTTTGCCTCAAAATTCAAAGCTATTGAGTTCCAGTCCTGTCAAAGTCAGCATTTTCATTAAAATTTCTATTAACCTTCCCCCATAAGAGTAACTCTAAATTGATTCTTAACCCATTTTGAAAGGTTGAGAAAAGCAGCAATTCAATGCAAGGTGCACCCAGAGTTTGAGGCCTACCTTCTGCTTACAGTTCAGCCGCCCTGCAGACATGCAGGGGAGGGAAAGAGGAAAGGGATGTGAGTGTGCCGGCCCCAGAGCATCACTCCTGTCCCTGCTCCTGGCAAGGAGCATCTCACAAAGCCTTGTTGGAATAATTTCGCCTCCCTGGCCCTTAGGTTTCTTACATACACATCTTGTACCTGCTGGACTCCAAAAGGATAAGGAAGTAACTGAAAACTATTGTCTCTCTCTAATTAAAAAAACCTACATTTATTTTGTAGGGAATTTTAAAATAGAAGACAAGGTTTTTATTTATACAAAAAAATGTTGATATTGTATTTGAAGAATTTTAAAACAAGCAAATACACTTTCTAAGAACTCATAAAAGCAGACGCAATAGAAACATCAACACAGATAAAAGTGAAGTAACAATTAGATTTGTCAGCACAGTGGCCCAGGACTTACCATGAAATTTTCTCTGATACTGAATCTGATACTTCAACAAAATTCTGCAGTGCAGCTTGAAATACAATGTCTTTTGGATAAACAGGTGTCTATCCATCTCCACATTATTTCGGGGACTACATATGTTTTGTAATTTCAGAGGCAAAAAAAAAAAAAGGATTGTTTGGAATTGTTTTGTTGTCCAAACTGGTTGGCAGAGTGGATCTTTAAAGCTGTTTGTTCACCTTTGTCTTCACACTGAAATAACCAATCGTTGACTAGGTTTATCCTATTGAGGTTTTCTTTGTGGACTAATAAATAACATAATCTAATTTTTGCCTCTTAAGTGGACACCAGGAAAGAAGGCACATGCCATTCAGAGTACAGCTGGTTTGGAGTGACCAGACCTGCTTTGTAGTTAGCAATGTTCTTATTTTCCTTTTTTTTAAATTTCAGGTTAATGTGAGGGTACAACCAGGTCACAATATTCGAATTTGTTAGGTAGAGTCCCTCTTATAGTTGTGGCCTGCACCCAAAAGGTGTGCCATATACTCCTTGTGCCCACTAAGGGGGAGCACATCAATTCCCCCTACCCCTACTCCCAACTTGAACTGCTTTGAGTTTTCCTCCTCTGTGGACATGTATTAGATCATCTACTGGCTTCATATTAGCATTGAGTACATTGGATATTTGCTTCTCCATTCTTGTGATACATTACTAGGACAAAATGTGTTCCAACTCCATCCGGGTTAATACAAAAGATGTAGTGTCCCCATCTTCCATGATGTACATATACCACAGCTTGTTAATCCATTCCTGAGTTGATGGGCATTTATGTTGTTTCCACATCTTGGTGATTATAAAAGCTGCAATAAACAGCTTTTATAATCTAGTGCAAATGTCTTTATGATAAAATGATTTTTTTCCTCTGGGTAGATGCCTAGTAGTGGGACTACAGGGTCAAATGGGAGGTCTAATTTGAGTTCTTTAAGGATTCTCCATACTTCTTTCCAAAGAGGCTGTATGAGTTTGCAGTCCCAACAACAGTACAAAAGTGTTCCCTTCTCTCCACACCGTGCCAGTATCTGAAATGTTGGGACTTTGTGATGTGGGCTATTCTCACTGGTGTCAGATGATATCTCAAGGTGGTTTTGGTTTGCATTTATGTGATGATTAGGGACAATGAGCATTTTTTCATATGTTTGTTAGCCATTCGTCTGTCTTCCTGAGAGAAGATTCTGTTTATGTCTCTTGCCCACTGGTAGATGGGATTGTTGAGTCTTACTTGTTCATTAATTTAAGTTCTCTTTAGATCCTAGTTATCAAGCCTTTGTCAGTTTCATAACATGCAAATATCTTTTCCCATTCTGAAAGTTGTCTATTTGCTTCAATTGTGTCCTTAGCCATGTGGAAGCTTTCAACTTAAGTCCCATTTGTTTATTTATTTATTTATTTATTTTTCAAAGAGATAAGAGTCTCACTTTGTCACCCTCTGTAGAGTACTGTAGCGTCACAGCTCACAGCAACCTCCAGCTCTTGGGCTTAGGAGATTCTTGCCTCAGCCTCCCCAGTAGCTGGGACTATAGGCGCCCGCCACAAAGCCCAGCTATTTTTTGTTGCAGTTTGGCCCCACCACCTGTGGCACAAGGGGCCAGCACCCTACTCACTTAGCCACAGGTGCTGCCCTATTTGTTTATTTTTTATTTCTTTATTTTTGAGACAGAGCCTCAAGCTGTCACCCTGGGTAGAGTGCCGTGGCATCACAGGTCATAGCAACCTCCAACTCCTGGACTCAGGCGATTCTCCTACCTCTGCCTCTCAAGTAGCTGGGACTACAGGCGCCCACCACAACGCCTGGCTATTTTTTGGTTGCAGCCGTCATTGTTGTTTGGCCGGCCCAGGCTGGATTTGAACTCACCAGCTCAGGTGTATGTGGCTGGCGTCTTAGCTGCTTGAGTCACAGGTGCCAAGCCCCATTTGTTTTTTTGTTGTTGTTGCAATTGCCACTGAAATCCTCTTCATAAAATCTTTCCCCAGGCCGACATCCTCAAGAGTTTCCCCACACTTTCTTCGAGGATTTTTATCGTTTCATGTCTTAAATTTAAATCTCTTCTCTATCTTGAGTCAATTTTTGTAAGTGCTGAAAGGTGAGGGCAGAGTTTCACAATCTTTTGCATGTGGTTACCCTGTTATCTCAACATCATTTATTAAATAGGGATTCTTTTCCCAGGATATACTTTTATTTGGTTTACCAAAGATTGGATGGCAACTGGAGACTGGTTTCATCACTTAGTTTTCTATTTAGTTCCATATGTCTATGTCTTTTTTTTTTTTTTTGAGTCAGAGCCTCACTATGTCACCCTCGGTAGAGTGCTGTGGAATCATAGCTCACAGCCACCTCAAACTCTTGTGCTTAAGCAATTCTCTGGCCTCAGCCTCCCAAGTAGCTGGGACTACAGGCACCCACCACAATGCCTGGTCTTTTTTTTGTTATAGTTGTTATTGTTATTAAGCTGGCTCGCGACCGGGTTCCAACCCACCAACCTTGGTGCATGTGGCTGGCACCATAACCACTGTGCTATGGGTGCCAAGCATTCAGGCTGTTTTAATCACTGTAGACTTGTAATATAGCCTAAAGTCTGGTAGAGTGATGCCTCTAGCTTTGTTTTTATTACTAAAAATTTCCTTAGCTGTATGGGTTTTTTTCTGGTTCATATGAAATGAAGAACTATTTTTTCATTTCCTCAATGTATGATGTTGGTATTTTAATAAGAACTTCACTGAATCCATAGACTGCTTTGGGTAGTATAGACATTTTAACAATGTTGATTCTTCCCAGCCAAGAGCATGGTATGTTCTTCCATTTGCTATCACTATTTCTTTTCCTTAGGGTTTTGTAATTCTCTTAGCAGAGGTCTTTCACCTCTTTTGTTAGGTATATTCCTAGGTATTTCATTTTCTTTGAAGCTACTGTGAAGGAAATTATGTCTATGATTAACTTCTCAATTTAGCTGTTATTGGCATATACAAAGGTTACTGATTCGTAAATATTGATTTTATACCCTGAGACATTGTTGTATTTCTTGATCACTTCCAGGAGTCTTGTGGCTGAGTCTCTGGGGTTTTCTAAGTATAAGATCATACCATTGGCAAAGAGTAAGAATTTGACCTCCTCTGCTCCCATTTGGACGCCGTTTATATCCTTCTCTTGCCTGATTGCATTGGCTAGAACTTCCAGCACTATGTTGCATAACAGTGGTGATTGTAGACATCCTTGTCTTATTCCAGTTCTAAATGAAAAAGCTTTCAGTTTTACTCCATCAAGTGTGATATTAGCTATGGGTTCATTATAGATGGCTTCAATCAGTTTCAGAAAAGTGCTGCCTTTACCTATTTTTTTTCCCTATTTTCTTAAGTGTTAAAAAAGGATGCTGAGTTTTATCAAATGCTTTTCCTGCATCTATCAAGAGATCATATGGTCTTTGTTTTTGCTTCTATTCATATGGTGAATTACAGTTGTGCATTTGCATATTTAAAACAGCCTTGCATCCCTGGGATGAAGCCTACTTGATTATGATGTATACTTTTTTTAATGTGTAGCTGTAATCTATAAGATTTTATTGAGTATTTTTCATCGATATTCATTAGTGAAATTGGCCTGTAGTTCTCCTCTTTAGTTGGGTCCTTTCCTGGTTTTGGTATCCAGGTGATGTTTGCTTCATACAACATGCTGGGGAAGGTTACTTCCTTCTCAATGTTTTGAAATAGGTTCTGCAGTATAGGTACAAGCTCTTCTTTGAAGATTTGATAGAATTCTGAAGCCATCTGTCCAGAGCTTTTTTTTTTTGTTGGAACATTTTTTTTTTAAGTTTTTATTTTATTTATTTATTTTGCAGTTTTTGGCTGGGGCTGGGTTTGAACCCACCACCTCCAGCATATGGGGCTGGGCCCTTCTCCTTTGAGCCACAGGCACCACCCCCATTTGGTGGAAGACTTTTCTTTTGTTTCTTCAATCTCAGTGCTTGATACTGGTCTGTTTGAGAGATCTATTTCTTCTTGGTTAGGTCTAGGGGGATGGTGTGATCCCAGGTGTTGGTCCATTTCCTCAACATTGTCAAATTTATGCGAATATAGTTGCTTATAGTAGTCAGAGATAATCTCTTGTATTTACTTCTGTGATATCTGTTGTTTTTTCCCTTTTTCATTTCTGATTGAGGTTATTAGAGATTTTGCTTTGCTGTTTCTAGTTAATCTAGCCAAAGGTTTATCAATTTTATTTAACTTTTTGAAGAATTTTTTGCTTCTTTAATTTTCTTTATGATTCTTTTGTTTTCAATTTCATTTATTTCTGATTTAATTTTGGTTCTTTTCTTTTGATAGGTTTAGAATTACATTGCTTAACCTTTTCTATTTCCTTAAGATGATTCAGTACATTGTTGATGTGTCTCTTTCTGTATTTTGCATGTAGGCATCTAATAGGCTAAATTTCCCTCTTAGGACTGCTTTTGCATTATTGCACAGGTTTTGGTAACTTGTAGCTTCATTGTTGTTACATTCAAGGAATTTAACAATTTCTTCCTTTATCTCTTCCTTGACCCAATTGTCATTCAGCATAAAGTTGTTTAATTTCCATGCCTTTGAGTGTAGATGAAAATTTTTGCTGGAGTTGAGTTCCACCTTTATCATCTTGTGGTCTGAGAAGATAAAAGGTATAATTTTAATTCTTTCAATTTTGTTGAGGTTTTATTTGTATGCTAGGATATGATCTGTTTTGGAGTATGGTCTATGAGCTGACATGAAGAACATATATTCCTTAGCTTTGGGAAGGTGTGTTCTGCATATGTCTATTAAGCCCATTTGTTCTAGGCTCACATTTAAGTCTCTTGTATCTTTGTTTAGTTTGTGTTTAGAGGATCTGTCCAGTTCTGCCAGAGAGGTGTTAAAGTCCCTAGATATTATAGTGTTATGTGATATAATATTGCTCAGACCTATCAAGGTCTGTTTCATAAACCTGGGAGCATGTAAGTTGGGTACATAAATATTTAGAATTGAAATGTGATTTTGTTGTATTGTTCCTTTGACCACAATGAAATGACCATCTTTGTCTTTCTTAATTTTAGTGGCTTTAATCCATTTGTATCTGAAAATAAGATTGTGACCCTTCCCTTCTTCTGATTTGCATTTGCATTGAAATATTGTCACCCAAACCTCGCCCAGAGTCTTGTTTTGTCCTTTAAGGTTAGGTATGTTTCCTTGGACACAACACATGAGTGGCTAGTGCTTTTTTATCCAATCAGTCGGCTTGTGCCTTGCCAGTGGGAAATTCAAGCCATTAACATTGGTTGAGAGAATTGATAAGTGTAGTGGAGTTCTATTCATCTTATTTTGTGAAATTCTGTAGCTTAGTTTTATCCTCGTGCCATTGTGGAAATTTAGGCTTTGTCTTTTAGTTTCTGGGTGTTACTTTGCTGGTGGGCCATTGTGATGGTCTTACTATTTCCTGTAGAGCCGATCTTTTTGTGATGAATTTCCTCAATGTTTGCATATCAGTAAAAGATTTGATTTCTCCATTGATTCTGAAGCTTAGTTCAGCAGGATATAGAATCATGGGCTGAAAATTGTTTTGTTTTAATAAGGTTAAATGTAGGTGACCATTCTCTTCTGGTTTGGAAAATTTCAGCTAAAAAAGTCCACCGTCACCCTGATGGATCTGCCCCTGTAGGATAATTGGCACTTATTCTCAGCTGCATGAAAAATTTTCTCTTTTGTCTAGACGTTGGACAGGTTTATTACAATGTGTCTTGGAGATGCTCTATTTTGTTGAGATGACCCAGGGTTTAATAACCCTCTAAAAGAAGTGTTTTAGACTCTTTAGTGAAATTTGGGAAATTTTCATTTATGATATCCTCCAGTAGGGCTTCCATTCCTTTGTGTTCCTGTATGTTCTTCTTCCCTTTCAGGGATAACTATAACTTGTGTTTGTGTGTGTGTATACATATATTTTGAGACAAAGCCTCAAGCTATCACCTAGTTAGAGTGCCATAGCATCACAGCTCACAGCAACCTCAAACTCCTGGGCTTAAGTGATTCTCTTGCCTCAGCCTCCCAAGTAGCTGGGACTACAGGTGCCCATCACAACACCAAGCTATTTTTTGGTTGTAGTTGTCATTGTTGTTTGGCAGGCCCAGGCTGGATTCTAACCTGTCAGCTCTTGTGTATGTGGCTGGCGCCTTAGCTGCTTGAGCTATAGGCACCGAGCCATATATAATTTGCATATATGAACACTTTGTGAAGCTCCATAATTCTACGAGTGAGTGTTCTGCTTTCTCTCTCTCCTTTTCTGCCTCTTTAACTACCTGGGTTAGCTCAAGAGCTTTATCCTTACTGGGCATGGTAGCTCATGCCTGTAATCCTAGCACTCTGGGAGGCTGAGCCAGGTGGATTCTTTGAGCTCACAAGGATCAGACCAGCCTGAGCAAGAGACTTCATCTCTTAAAAAAACAAATAGCCAGGCATTGTGGCAGGCACCTACGGTCCCAGCCAACCTGGGAGGCTGAGGCAAAAGGATTGCTTGAGCCCAAGAGTTTGAGGTTGCTGTGAGCTGTGGCACAACAGCACTCTACCAAGGGCAACAAAGTGAGACTCTGTCTCAAAAAAAACAAAGTGAGACTCTGTCTCTAGCTCTGAGATCCTCTCTTCTCCATGGTCTAATCTGTTATTTATACTTTACTACTGCATCTTTAAGTTCTCTGATTGACTCTTTCAATTCATTGAGCTCCACCATTTTTCTTTTTATCTTTCATCCAGTTTTTGGTTGTTTTTCCACTTTCTCATCAATTCCCTTTATTGCATTTGCCATCCATATTTTAAGGTCCCTTTCTATAATTTCAATTAATTCTTTATAGGTGGAATCCTCTGAGGTACCTATCTCATGGTCTGGTAGGTTGCTCTGTTTTGGTTTTTCATGTTGCCAGAATTTTTCTTTTTTTTTAGACACAGAGTCTCACTTTATCACCCACAGTAGAGTACTATGACATCGCAGCTCATAGCAACCTCCAACTCCTGGGCTTAGGCGATTCTCTTGCCTCAGCCTCCCAAGTATCTGGGACTACAGGCACCCACCACAATTCCCGGCTATTTCTTTCTTTTTTTTTTTTTTTAATTCATCTTATTTGTCTTAATTTTTTTTTTAATTGAATCATAGCTGTGTACATTAGTTCAATCATGGGGTACAGTGTGCGGGCTTCACATGCAATCTGAGATATTTTTATCAACCTGATTGACATAGCATTCATGGTATTTTTTCGTTTACTATATGAAAACATTTTGATCCGTATTTAGAAGTTTTCTCCTGACCCTTCGGATATGTACCACACATGTGATCTCACCCTTTGTCCCATCTCCACCCCACCCTCTTCCTCCCATTCCCTCCCTCTCCCCATTCCCCGTCATCCTGTGCAATAAATGGGTTGTAGTCTTCATTTGATCGATATTTCTTTATTGCAGTTTGGCTGCGGCTGGGTTCAAACCTGCTACCCTTGGTATATGGGGCCAGTGCCCTACCCACTGAGCCACAGGCGCCGCCCACCAGAATTTTCCTATTGGTTCTTCCTCATGTGTGGTTTCTTCTTGTTCTCTTCCTTCCCCTACATTTTCCTTCTCATTATCTCCTTCACTTTACTTTATCTTGTTTCTGAGCTTAGGTATTGAAGTGGCCTCTTGGTATAAGACCAAAAGGAAGAGAAATGTAAAGGGTGAGAAGGGAGACATAAAAGAAAAAGAGAAAGAGAAAAAAAAGAAAGGAGGGCAAAAGAAAAGAATTGAAGAAAAAGAGAGAAGAAAGACAGAAAGAGAGAACGAGAACAACAGGAGAAACATGGCAGGGTGCTATGGCCACACTTGCAAATCTAGGCCTTTGGGTAGCTGAGTTAGGCAGATCCCTTGAAGTCAGAAGCTTTTTACCAGCCTGAGCAAAAGTAAGACTCCATCTCTGCCAAATATAGAAAAAAAAAAAAAAAAGCAGTATATCACAGTGGGGACCTACCAATACCATCTTTCCAGAGGCCAAAGATAAAAGGATACCCTAGACCATGAGCTCATGACCTCCTTGAGCCAGAACAGTGCCATTATCTTGCAGTCAGACCAATGCTGTGACCTGTACCACTCAGAGAAAAGAAACAAATTACAAATTTAAAAATAGGCTCAGCATCCATAGCACAGTGGTTATGGTACCAGCCACATATATCGAGAGTGGCGGGTTTGAACCCAGCCCAGGCCAGCTAAACAACTGCAACCAAAAAATAGTGGGGTATTGTGGTGGGCACCTGTAGTCCCAGCTACTGAAGCAAGAGAATTACTTAAGCCCAAGAGTTTGAGGTTGCTGTGAGCTATGATGTCACGACACTCTACTAAGGGTGACATACTAAGACTCTGTCTCAAAAAACTAAATAAATAAAAATAAAGAAAAGTCAAAATACCATTATATAAGATACAGGGAAAAACTTGGATCTCTTAACTGAGTTTTGAGAAATGTATGTGGGAAAGATGAGAAAAGTAGAAAATCTCTACTAAAAGAGAAAAACAAGGAGAGAAATTAAAAAGGAAGAATAAAAGGGGCTGAAAAATCATAACAAAAATGGAGGAATACTTGCTACTAAAGAAAGTAAAATTAAAAAATTAAAAATACAACCAACCGAACAAAAAAAACCTCAAAACAATAACCACCACCACAACAAAAAAGAGGGGGGAAGACTAATAAAAAAAAATGAGTGATATATATCTCTATTTATCTATCTAACTATAAATAATTGAGCAATAGATTGCCTGGATACTGGGGACACTGTGGTGTTAGGAGACAGAGAACTCAGGATGTTTTTTTTTTTTTTTTCCTGAGACAGAGTCTCAAGCAGTTGCCCTGGGTAGCGTTCTGTGGCATCACAGCTCACAGCAACCTCCAACTCCTGGGCTCAAGCGAGTCTCCTGCCTCTGCCTCCCAAGTAGCTGGGACCACAGGCGCCCGCCACAAAGCCCAGCCATTTTTTGGTTGCAGCTGTCATGGTTGTTTGGCGGGCCCGGGCTGGATTCGAACCCACCAGCCCAGGTGTTATGTGGTTGGCGCCTTAGCTGCTTGCGCCACAGGCACTGAGCTGAGATTTTTTATTTTAATGCTGCCCAAGGGATCTCTAACCAAGAGACCAAGGACAGAATCCTGTCTCAGAAGCCAATTATGCTTTCTGGGTATGTGGGTTTTTGAAGTTAGTCAATGTTGACTATAGAGAGTTTAGAATTTGTACTGTGCAAAAAAAGCATGAGATTAAATCAGGAGATCTAGGTTTTAGCCATCACTCTGCCAATGTCTAGCTCTCTGGCCCCAGTTAGAGATGGCAAAAGATAATGTTCTGTGAGTCACAGAATCAGGGACTGCTTAGAATCCAGTGTTGAGAAGCCTTCTGAAGCTAAATGTAAGTTGGCATAATGTTATGGTGCGAGCAAAATGACCACTAGATAATCTTTAAAATGCCAATAAGGAGACTTTACTTAGACCACGGCCGCTGACCTGTTTAGTGAGGAGAGCAGCCACGACCAGGGTTTTTTTTGAGACAGAGCCTCAAGCTGTCACCCTGGATAGAGTGCCGTGGCATCACAGCTCACAGCAACCTCCAATTCCTGGGCTCAAGCGAGTCTCCTGCCTCTGCCTCCCAAGTAGCTGGGACTACAGGCGCCCGCCA
>CAUYON010098399.1:0-10678 GCA_963573935.1 Arctocebus calabarensis | reverse complement strand
GTAGAGTATCAATGTCTTTATATAGTGATCAAGAAAATGCCATGAAGGCTATCTGTAACAGTACGATCAAAATATTTCTGAATGTATATGAAGCACATCGTGCCCTATGATTGCACCAATGTGCACAATTATGATTCAATACAATTATAAAAAAAATTATTCAAGAAATAATATTTATGAAAATAAAAATAAAAAGACTTCAAAATTGCAAATGAATTTGCATTTCTCTGGTGATTGGTGAGGTTGAGCAATTTTTTCATTTGTTTATTGGCCATTAGGAATCTTTTTTTGAAGTTTTTGTTCATGTCTTTTGTCCACTTCTTAATGGATTGGTGAATCTTTTCTTGCTGATTTGCTTGAGTTCTTTATAGGTTCTGGTTATTAGCCCTTTATTGAATGGATAGCAGGTGAATATTTTCTCCCATTCTATAGATTGTCTATTTGCTCTAATAATTGTTTCCTGGTCTGTGCAGAAGCTTTTTGAATGTAATCAAATCCTTTTTTTTTTTTTTTTAATTTGCTATGCTTTCCCTGCAGGCCTTCTTCATAAATTCTTTGCCTATACTAATATCTAAATGAGTTTCTCCAACATTTGCTTCTAGAATTTTTATTAAACACAAGCCCAACCCCAGTGAGAATAGCTCATATAATGAAGTCCCATAGCATACTGAAATGAATAGATGTTTCTTTAATATTTTAGTCATGAATATCAGTAACAATCATAACTATTAGCAACTTCAATGAGTAAGGCATAGTTATATATATATATATATATATATATATATATCTTTTAAATCACCGACAGGTAAAATAAGAAATCACAAAGAAAGTTAGAAAATACTTTTAAATCAATGAACATGAAAACACATCATACAAAATGAAATGTAATAAATGTTGAGAGGGAAATTGAGAATTAGCTTAGAACTGATTCCATCCACTCTCATTTTTCTTCAGACTTATTCTTCATCACCATAGTGAGTCTTAAATAGTTCACCAGTCATGGTTCTTGATTCATATGTATTACAAATTGAGCATCCCTGATTTTAACACTTAAACTTGGAATGCTTCAAAATCAAAACCTTTTTCAGTGCCGACATGATGCCAGAATTGGAAAATTTCACAACAGACCTCATCATGTGACATGCAATAGTCAAAATTTTGTTTCATGGCCAAAAAAATTTTAAATTATTAAAAATATCATATAAAATTACTTGTATATAAGGTGTTCCATTTGCAAGATATTCCATTATGTATATAAAAATAATTCAAAATCCAAAATTGTAAAAACTTCCTGCCCCAAGAATTTCAGATAACGGTTGCTAAATCTGTACACAACTTGTATACTTACACCTATGAAATATCATTGAAAAAGTAAAGGGCTACATAAATTGAAAGATATTCTGTGTTCATGGGTTGGAAGATTTAATATTATTAAAATAGAAATAATTTCAAAATTGATTTATAGATTCAATATAATCCCTAGCAGAATCCCAATGTCTTTTTTTAAAACATAAATTGGCAAACAGATACGAAAATTAAAGTGGAAATTCAAGGAACAGAGAATAGCCAAAATAATCTTGAAAAAGAAAAACAAATTGGTAAGGTTATTTCCTCATGCCATATCTTAATATTAAGCTACAGTGGTTTAAGACTGTGTGGTAGTTGCATACAGACAGACATATAGATCAATGAATTAGAATTCATAGTTAACAAACATTTTTATATGTATGTCCAATTGATTTTGGACAGGATTCTACCATAATTCAACAGAGTAAATCACAATTTTGACAAATCGTGCTAGGATAAGGCCATAGCCATGTACAAAAGAATAGAGTTGAACCCATCTTATGCTATATAACAAACTTAACTCAAAGTGATTTATAGGCTTAAATATAAGAGCTAATACCAACAATCCTTAGGAAAAAAACATAGAAGTAAATGATTAAGACCATGAGTTAGGCAATAGGTTCTTAAATAAAACACTAAAACCATAAGGAACACTGACACAATAGATAAATTAGACATTATTATATACTTGTTGAAGGATCTGTGCCCAGAATATATAAAGAACTCTCATGAATCAAACATAAAAAAGAAATTCCCACTTAGAATGAGGCCAATATTTAAACAGACATTTCTCCAAAGAAGATATATAAATGTCCAGTAAACACATAAAAAAGATACTCATGATCATTTCATCATTAGGAGAATGCAAATCAAAACTCTAATGAGATACCTGTCCACACTCATGAGGATAACTAATAACAATAATGATTTTTAAAGGACAGACAATAACAATTGTTGGTGAAGAAGTGGAGAAACTGAAACCCCTCATACTCTGTGAGAAAGAATAAAAACATATGCAGGTACTTTGGGAAACAGTTTGGTAGTTCCTCAAAATCCTGAAGAAATAATTACCATAGGACTCCTCAGTCTATCCCTAGGTATATAGCTAAGAGAACTAAGAACATATCCACACAAAAACTTTTACATGAGTGTTTAAAAATTATATTAACAAATCTGTCGTGTTAAAAAAGAAAGAACACAGCTCAGCACCTGTAGCTCAGAGGCTAGGGTGCCAGCCACATACACCGGAACTGGCGGGTTTGAATCCAGCCCAGGCCTGCCAAACAACAATGAAAACTACAACAAAAAATAGCTGGAAATTGTGGCGAGTGCCTGTAGTCCCAGGTGCTCCAGAGGCTAAGACAAGAGAATTGCTTAAGCCCAAGAGTTGGAGGTTGCTGTGAGCTGTGATGCCACAGTGCTCTACTGAGGGTTACATAGTGAGACTCTTTCTCAAAAAAAAAGAACACAATTATGTTTTTTTAAATCAAAAAGTTGAAAAAATTATTTTAGAAAATTCTTTTGAAACAGGGAAAGATAACAGGTTAAATGCACAATTTAACATGTTGAGTGAGATGGAGATCTCACTACTTTGTCCAAACTAGTCTTGAACTCCTGAACTCCAATCCTTCCATCTTGGCCTCCCCGAGTTCTGAGATTACAGATGTGAGCTACCATACCAGTGTAGAGTCACCAGTGATTTCTAAAGAATATTTTACCAAAGTTTTCTTGCTTATTCTTTTGGCAACATTAAGCAATATTGTTCATGGTTTCATTGTTCATATATTCCCTTCCTGTGGCTGTCCAATGTCTTTCTACTTCTCTTTACTTTGAATAGTTGTCCTCCTTTTCCTGGCCATTAAAGGACACTTTGCTAGATTCTTCACAGCTCCATACCTTTGTGTGGGCAGTCTCTTTCTTAGACACTTTCATAATGAGATAAACTGGAAATTCAGAAAACAGTCCTCAAGGATACAGACAATCACAATACACGTAAATGTACACTTTATTTTTATTATGAGTCTTGAAATCAGATGACAAATGTCCTGCAACTTTGCTCTTTTAAAAATTTACTTTGGCTATCCCAAGTCCTTTGCATTTTCATAAAAAATTAATTGCATTTAATCTATAGATTGATCTTGGAAGAATTTTCATTTTTTTTTTTTTAGAGACAGAGTCTCTCACTTTATTGCCCTCAGTAGAGTGCTGTGGCATCACACAGCTTACAGCAACCGCCAACTCCTGGGCCTAGGCAATTCCCTTGCCTCAGCCTCCCGAGTAGCTGGGACCACAGGAGCCCGCCGTAACGCCTGGCTATTTTATTTTGTTGCAGTTTGGCTGGGGCCGAGTTTGAACCCGCCACCCTCGGTATGTGGGGCCAGCGCCCTACTCACTGAGCCACAGGCACTGCCCAAGAATTTTCATATTATTAATATTAAATCTTCTAAACTATGAGCATAGTGAATCTCTTCATTTATTTAAATCTTTTTTAGTATCTCTCAGCAATGTTTCATGGTTTTCTTTTTACATGTTTTGTTCACATTTTATTAAATGTATGTCCCCAAATGCATTTGCTTGTTATTAAAATTTTTGCTTTATAATTTAATTTTCTGTTTGTATACTGTCAGCATATAAAAACACAATTTACTTTTGCTCATTCATTTAGTGTCCTTCATTTGTTAAATTAATTTATTAGTTCACTTGGGATTCTATTTTTTTATCTTTAGAATCCTTAGGATTTTTGTAAGCAATAATTTTTTTTCAATAAAATCAATCTATATGCATTTTACTTCTTTTTCTTGTCTTCTTGTACTAGCTAGTAACTCTAGTACAATGTTGGGTAGAAGTGATTGAGAAAAGAATTAATTACTTTCTTCCTAACTCTGAAGGAAGGTGTTCATCTTTTGCCATATGATAGGACAATAGCTAAATTCTTTTCATAGATACCCTTCATCAGGCAGAGAATTTTTCCTTCTATAACCATTAACTGAGGATTTTAATCATAAATGGGTATTGAATTTTTTAAATGCTTTTTCTTTATTTATTGAAATGATTATTTTTTCCTTCATACTGTTATTATAATATATTATGTAGGTTGTTTTTTGAATGTTGAGACTATACTGCACAGCTGGAATAAGCTTCATTGAGTAAACTTTATTATCCTATATATATATGGCCAACTTTGATAACATAATTTTAATTTTAACTCTATTCATGTGGAATATTTAGTTGTTGGCTTTCTTTTTTTTGTCAGATCATTGATTATCAAGGTAATTGTAGCCTCACAAAAATGGCTAGTAAATATTATCTTCTCTATAAATTTCATAAGGATTCTGAACAATATTGGTATTATTTATTCTTTAATGTTTGATAAAATTCATTAGTGAACTGTACACTGGAGAATATTTGTAGCAAAATCTATAAGAACAGTGTCAGTTTTGGTAATTTCTGTTTTTTAATGAATTTGTGCACTTTTTGTATATTGGCAAACTTATTGATTGTTCATAATCTCTTCTTCCCTTTCCAATGCCTGAAACGTATTTTTTCTTTCCTTACAATCTCATCCTGGTCAAAAGTTACTTCTTAGACAGGGTGGGGTTTAAGGTCTATCATTTACATGATATTTCCAATTCATAATTATGGTATGACCTCTTTCAGGATGTACTTTTGTGTGAAAGAGGATTTATAAAGTTTATTCATAGTAGTAGACTAAAAGTGGTGTGTGGGTGTGTGAGCATGACATGAGTAGTTTCCATAGTCAGAGGTCTTTGGGTCCTCACTGACATGGCATAAGAAAGACCTTGCCACATGAACAGGATCCCAGGTCAGATCTTTCAAAGTCCTTTTGTGTGAAGTGTATGATTATTATTGCTTTTATATAAACTAGACGAGTAGTCAAGGATTTACTAACTTCCGTACCATATTGCATTTATTACTTTGTACCATAGTGTAAAAGGATGAACTTTCTAGTCACATAGGCTTGAATGTAAATTTTGGCTTGAGTTTTTTTATATATATAAAGATATGAACTTGGATATCTTATTCAATTCTCAGTGTCTGCTTGATCAATATTTGTAAAATGGGATGTATAATAATCTAATTTTAGGGATGCATTGGGGAATACTCCAGATTATATACATAGTCCTTGAAGTTCAGTGATCATCAATGATTCCTACTAATTTTATATGGAGTTCCTCTTGACACTCAATTTCTCTGGACAGCTTATCAATTGGGAAAGTCAGATGTTCTCAAATTAAGTGCAGGATTAAGCATCTTTTGTCCCTGTTTAAGTCACCATCTAAAAGGGCCATTGCCACATTTTTTTCCCTGATTGCAGGGACCATAACTCTGCTCCCCATGGTAATTTTTCCTTATGGGAACTGCATCTAATGATTGCTGAAAACATCCGATGCAGAATCTTGGTTGTCTCCTTAAGGGAGAACTCAATGGTAAAATCAATAAAATTTAAATTATCCCTCAGAAGTCATTTTGAAAACAGTTCAAAGTCACTTAGCAGACCCTGTGCTAGAAGTCTTCTGGAACTTACCAGCATTCAAAGTTGATTCCTGTCAGTTATTTAAAAAAAATTGCTATTTAAAAAGAAAGGCAAAGAGGAGAGAGGATTCTCAGCTCACATCCCCTTCTCGGGAGATTAAAAGACTGAGTTCAACCACCACTATGTAAAAAGAGTAATCTAAATAACAGGAAATACAGAGTTGGAAGAGAAATAGTCAGAAGTTTTCTACTTAGCGCAAGGTTTTCATTAATATCATTTGCCTCTTTTTCAAGACAGAAGATGGTCAAAGGGAGCATCCTATTAATTTATCTGTGTGAACATCAAAGTAAAAATCTGTTCTCAAGTTAAAGATTATCTAACAGACTTTGATCGTATGGTGTAAAAAACAACAGACTCCATTCGACCTCCCTCCTGAGAAACCACAGGGACACCCTGGTCTCTCCTGGCTTGCAGCAGGGAGATAAAAGCAACAGCTGAGTAATCTTAATAGAACTGAGATGGACTTACCTTGTGCTTGCTGGAGTATTTTCCCCTTAAAAAAAGTTATACATGCGGATTTTTATTGTTTTACTCACTAAACCTTATCAATCTTCATGAGCTTATAATTAAGAAAATATTATACTTGGAGGGACTCCAGGCTATTATCAACCACAACTGAAAAGGAATGGAAAAGTACAAGTTGGGTCACTGTTTTTACATATCCTAGCTATTTCAAATGTTGATATAAGACCATCAGGAATTCTCAGTGTTTTTGTGGGCATTTTAAAGAGCCGCAGGACAAAATTGGTTTCAAACAATTCATAAATACAAGTAGTGAACAGAGAATAGTTGATCTGTTTTCCTATATTTTTCATTCAAAGGTTTGCTTTGTCAAGACTTAAGAACCAGAAAGCCTATTAAGAGGCACTAGGTGGTTAAGGCCTGTCTCTCTATCTGGCAGCAGGTGGCAGTGTTGACGCATGAAAAATCCATCCAGGTTCCCTTTGACAGTCCCTGCAGATTTTCCTTCTCCTTAAACTAAGTTAGGCAAAGAACTCTAACAAGATAATACGGTTGACATCCCTTTACCATTCTCCTTTCATAGGTTTTTCCCTTCTTACACGGAGATATCTTAGAGCTCCCTTTAGGCGTCGACAAAATTGTGATGTTTTAACTTTTTTTCCCCCCAAACCCTATTTGGCATTCCGCTGAGGAAACGCCAAGAAAATACTCAGCTCAGCAAATGTTCTGGAGAAACGGGCGCTTAAACCTCCCCAGCTTCCGGGACACACTTTCCTGACTGTCTTCTAATTAGATCTCCAAAGTGGAATTTTCCTAAGTCAAATAGCAATGCGGACTCTCTTCTCCTTTCAGATCCCTGGAACATCGTCTGTAGTTCAGAGAAAATGGAAGGCCCTGCAGCCTGTTTCACAACCGCGGGGACCAGGACAACAGACCAAGTCTAGGATAAGTGCTGTGGCCGCTGAGATAAAGCAGATCCGAGCCAGAAGGAAAACGGCTCGGATGCTGATGGTCGTGCTTTTGGTGTTTGCAATTTGCTATCTACCAATTAGCATCCTCAATGTGCTAAAGAGGTAAAGTTCATCTATTATTTGAAAATGAAGTTGCTTGTCATTTCTTGGTTCCTAATTAAGAACTTTGTGTATTTTTAGCAGACAAAATTTTAAACTTTCTGCCTAGAATAGCTTGTCAGGCCTAGGTAAGGTGAGTAGCCAACCTTTTACAGTGCTCTCACACACACATGCCTGTGTCGGCTGATTCTCGGTTGAATGGCTGATATAAAACAGATGTTTCTCCAATCTCTTCAAGCTAATTGCTAAGCCTCAGATACAGAAAAAGTTCTAACACGAAACAACTAATTCACAGCCTGCAGTTCTTTTTTGATGAGAACAAATGGGTTTTCCAAAACTTTTTGTTTACAAAGGCACAGGCAATCTTGACAGACTTCTAGCTAATGAAAAAAAGCGATAAGAATGTTTTGTTAGTTTTCTAGTTATAACTTAAAGGTGCATTTTTGAGCACTAGACAACAACAGTTACAAAAGTAATCAAGGCAGATGAAATGTGTTGAATGTTTCAAAACAAAGAAAGAAGAAAGAAAATCCATTTCCTGGAGTCTGAATCAAACTCAGGACAATTGTTAATAAAAGTTAGCACAAAATTTTTCAGTGAGGGAAAGTATGTTATTTGTTATGCTGCAGAGTCAAATATTAAGTTCAAACAATTGACCAAGGCAATTGTTTGCCTTGGAGGCGGAGGCAGTGGGACACCCTGAACTTCATGGCAAACGAACTTAATTAGGAATTATCGCAACTGTTGTACATGGCCTGCTCCCAAGGCAAGGCTAATTTTATTTATAATCAGCTTCAAACTTAAACTAGAATTGCTCCTCTTACTTTTCCCTGAGTCAGAGTCAATAGCACATTCCTCATAGCTGGGAATTCTGGAGAAGCTCTAGCTAGCATTGGACTAACGATGCTATAACCAGCTGCAATGATTCTTGTTTTTGATTGCTTGGTACTTTTTTTTAATGAAGAAGACGTGGAAAATAAACATTTATTCAGAAGTATTATTGATAGTGGGCAAAGCTTTAAAGGTATAAGGATATATACCTTTAAGCCTGGGTCCTTGAGACTTTTGCCAGCTCAAAAGAAAATGAAAATTATTTTGCCTTCCATACCTTTTCATGCTTTCTCTCTTATTTATTTATTTATTTATTTTTTGCTTGCAGAAATTCCATTCAAACTTATTCTCGTCTTTTGCTAGATGATGTTTTTTTCTCTTATGAACTTTATAAGTGTGTTATATACTGGATAGTTTTTCTTCCCTTTCTCTCTTTTTCTTTTTACTCTTTCAGTTGGTCTAAATTCAAGAAAAATCAGATTTACCAGTCACTGAGTTGTTTGTTTCAGTTCTCTGTATCTCAGCACTAGCTCCTCTTAAAAAATTATGTTCAAATACCTACTTGTAAATAATATTTCTCTTATTCATCTGACTTTCTTTTCCAAAGAAAACAAATTACTTTCAAGGGAGAAAGTCCATTGCACATTTAAATTATTTAAAACATTTTTCTATTTTGCACAAAATAAAAACTTAAAAATAAAATTTTAAATTGTTTTTGTCATTACCCCATACCTTTTCTTCAAATCTTTATCTCTTTCCCATTGTGTTAATTGGCCTTTTTCCTTGAAATTTAGCTTTTTGCCTGATTAGTCAAAACCTACTTCTTTAAAGCAATTCTTGTTAGTCTAACAGTGGTTCTCAACCTTTCTAATTTTGAGATCCTTTAATACAGTGCCTCATGTTGTGGTGACCCCAACCATAAAATTATTTTTGTTGGTACATCCTAACTGTAATTTTGCTACTGTTATGAATCGTAATGTAAATATCTGATATACAAGACGTGTTTTCTGATGGCCTTAGGGGTCATGACCCACAGGTTGAGAACCACTGGCTAAGATTTCAAAGATATTTTAAGAGGCAGAGCACAATGGCTTGTGCCTGTAATCCCAGCACTCTGGGGGCCAAGGCAGGTAGATCATCAGAGTTCAGGAGTTGGAGACCAGCGTGAACAGGAGTGAGACCCCATCTCTCCTAAAAATAGAAAAACTAGCCAACTAGCCAAGCCTTGTGGTGTTGCAGCTACTCCAGAGACTGACGCAAGAGAATCTCTTGAGCTCAAGAGTTTGAGGTTGCTGTAGCTATAACAATACAGCACTCTACCCGGGGTGACAGAAGGAGACTTAAAAAAAAAAAAAAAAAGCACCGCCTGTAGCTCAGAGGGTAGGATGTTGGCCACATATACCAAGGCTGATGGATTTAAACCCAGCCCAGGCCAGCTAAACAACAATGACAACTGCCAAAAAAAAAAAAAAAAAAAAAAAAATCTGAGCATTGTGGTGGGCACCTGTAGTCCCAGCTACTCAGGAGGCTGAGGCAAGAAAATCGCTTAAGCCCAAGAGTTGGAGGTTGCTGTGAACTGTGACGCCACAGCACTCTACCAAGGGCAACATAGCGAGACTCTATCTCAAAAAAAAAAGATATTTTGAGGTAGCTATATTGTTTCACTTTATACTCTGATAAAATTTTAGTAATGTTCAACATCACTGTATGCCATAAATGCATTTCTAGCATATGTCTTCTTATTAAAAAAAAAATACGGATAGGGCACAAGTCATATAATCTATGATGCAGCCTCTGACAGGAAATACATTTCCTGTCAGAGATAGGAATTCCAGTAATTTCTGGAATTCCAGAAATCCAGTAAGATAATAAATTATTAACTTACTGAGTGGCTACAAGTTATCTGATGAAGGTTAGTGAATAGAATTTGATAGGTTGAATATTTCTTTCTTTCTTTTTTTTTTTTAATAGTGCAAAGGCAACCAAAGATGATATGTAAACATGAATGTGGCTGTTTCATTAATCTGTTTCGGCTGCCCTAACTTTTGTTATCATAGACAGGGTGGCTTGAATAATAGAAATTATTGCACACAGTTCTGGAGGCTGGAAAGTCTAAGATTAAAGTGCTTGGCCAATTTGTTTCCTGGCAAGGGCTCTCTCTCCAACTTGCAGACCACTGCCTTCTTGCTGTGTCCTCACATCGTGGGGGGTGGGGTGGGAGGAGAGGGCTATTCCTCTTTTTTTTTTTATTTCTTACTTATACATGTGTTTGTTAGGTTTCCACTTTTTGCCTTCACAGAATTAAAAAGGCTTAAAATTTAATAACAATAACAATGTTTAAGATAAGGACTAGAAACAAAAACCTCGTAAAGAATGAACGAAGATAAATACATTCAGAAAGAAATCAGATGAT
>CAUYON010098398.1:0-11814 GCA_963573935.1 Arctocebus calabarensis | reverse complement strand
TCCTGGGCTCAAGCGAGTCTCCTCCCTCTGCCTCCCAAGTAGCTGGGACCACAGGCGCCTGCCACAACGCCCCACCATTTTTTGGTTTGAGCCGTCACTGTTGTTTGGCGGGCCCTGGGGCTGGCTTCGAACCCTCCAGCTCAGGTGTATGTGGCTGGCGCCTTAGCCCGCTGAGCCACAGGTGCCGAGCTGAGGTGCTGAGGACATAATTCTTGCCCCTGCCCCCCAGTTCTTTCTCCAGCTACAGTGAGTCTCTACCATTGCTGTAAAGGCTTCAGGGTTTTTTTTTTTTTTTTGCTAAGAAAAGAAGAAGAAAAGTTGGAAGGGCTACAGGGTTGGTACCCTTCCTGTAGCAGTTTAAGACTTTTATTCTCTAGAGAGAGGATTTAAGTACCTTTCCACTCTTTTGTGGGCCCCAAGTGGAGCCTGGGTACCTTTCCACTCTTTTTTGTGGGCCCCTGGTGAGGCCCCAGAAGAAAGCTTATTTTCTTTGTGTTATAACCTCCAGAAGCTCTATATTCACTTGCCTGTAAATAATTTTTAAGCTGTTTAACCTGAGTTATTTATTTATTTATTCAAGACAGAGTCTCAAGCCCTGGGTAGAGTGCCATGGTGTTACAACTCATAGCAACCTCAAACTCTTGGTCTGAAGCGATTCTGCTTCCGCCTCCCAAGTAGCTGGGACTACAGGTGTCTGCCACAACACCTGGCTATTTTTTTTTTGTAGAGACAGAGTCTCACTTTATCATCCTCTGTAGAGTGCTGTGGCGTCACACAGTTCACAGCAACCTCCAACTCCTGGGCTTAGGCGATTCTCTTGCCTCAGCCTCCTGAGTAGCTGGGACTATAGGCACCTGCCACAATGCCTGGCAATTTTTTTGTTTTGCAGTTCAGCCAAGGCAGCGTTTGAACCTACCACCTTCGGTGCCCTACTTGCTGAGCCATAGGCACCTCCCAACACTCGGCTATTTTTAAGTTGTAGTTGTCATTGTTGTTTGGCAGGCCCGGGCTGGATTTGAACTTGCCAGCTCTGGTGTATGTGGCTGGCGCCCTAGCTGCTTGAGCTACAGGTGCCGAGCCCACCTGAGTTATTTTTATTGGCATTGCCTCTGGTGTCTCCTTGGAGGCACTATTTTTTTTTTTTTTTTTTTTTTTTTGAGACAGAGCCTCAAGCTGTTGCCCTGGGAAGAGTGATGTGGCATGACATTTCACAGTAACCTCCAACTGTTGGGCTCAAGCGATTCTCCTGCCTCTGTCTCCCAAGTAGCTGGGAGCACAGGTGCCCACCACAACGCCGGGCTCTTTTTTGGTTGCAGCCATCATTGTTGTTTTGGTGGGCCCAGGCTGGATTCGAACCCACCAGCTCAGGTGTATGTTGCTGGTACCTTAGCCACGAGTCACAGGTGCCAAGCCTGGAGGCATTGTTTTTGTTAGATTTCAGGTTGATTGGTTGTTGTCCTGTGATCTCAGCTCCCTGAAGGTTTCAGGAAAGTTGTAAATTTGTATGCCATCCAGGGTTTTGATGTTATCAGAATGGGAGTGATGCTGATCTGATTTTTGTGCATCCTATTTAGAAGATGGGAGTCTGCCTTCCTTGTATATTGGGCTCTTCAGAAGAGGGAACCCAGGTTCAGCATGGACTATTCTGTCTATATGCACTCACTTAACATTTTTAGGTGCTTCATCAGGAATCCCCCAGTAATTTTTGGGCCCTAGGAAATTAAGTAGCTGTATAAAGTGATAAGTATCTTTATAGCTAGTGTAAGGCCCACAGACTTACAGGCCTCAGGGGCTGGTTTTTCTGACATGGCTGGCTTTGATGTTCCTGACTTTGTGGTGGTTCCTTGGATTCTCCTGAGAGATAATAGCCTCATTCAGACCCTGGTGTATTTTTTTAAGGCCATTGATAGGATTTTCCTTGTGAGGTATCAGGAAACTAAGGGTTTCAGAACTTTATACTGGATTCTGGCTGAAGTCATTAAGTACCCATATCATTCTTGACTTTGTGAATTGCATCTTTTAGGAATTATAAAACAAGACCCTAAGCTACCAGTGGATAAAATCTTACCCCCACCTTCTCCCTGGCCTAAGAGCTCGATCTTTGATGCTGATGAAGAAAAGTCAAAGGTATGGACTCCTCCCTGGCCTCAGTGGCCTGCATGGATTGTTTAGACCCCTCCTCTTAGGGACTCTCCTTGAAGTATCCTCTGATCTCTTAGCCAAAATGGAGAATGGGGAGGCGGGTTAGTGAGTTCTCTGTGGAGAGGCCCTTAGGAATAAGGTAGCAGAAAGTCTTGGTGTGGTCTGCACAGATGGGCCAGATAATAAATGCTATGTTCTTTGTGCCCTCTGCCTTGTCAGTACCAGTGTTTATGGGGGATACACGGTTGAAAAGGATAACCTAAGGGAATTGTGGGATGTATGGATGATCAGTCATATCTAGTGTGGATGTGGTACTAGGGTGGGGAATGGTGGAGAAGAAGGAGTTGGTTTGTAGCTTAGATCTTTCTCAGTGCCAGTGAGCCTGCCTTCACCAATTTTCTTTCCATTGTGGCCTCCCAGAATTATTGGTCCTGGGATATCAGTAAGGAGAGTGAAGAGAAGAGGAAGGTGATCAAAACCTAGGCCAAGAAGAACCAGGGATAACACTGTAGTGCCTGTGAATGGGGATATTGCTCTTGGTTATTACTGTTCCTGGTCAGTCACAAGGTCTAATGATCACAGTATCAGGAAAGTACCAAGCCACAGATGTGTTCCTGTTTAGTCTGCTCTGCCTTCCAGTTACACCCCCTCACTGTGTCCTTCTCTTGGTTCTAGATGATCTGTGGCCACCAGGTCACTGGTGTCAGAACAAGCAAGGCTAGTCTAGGTTCTAGGCTACCTTTCTCTTTTGCGCCTCTCCTACGACAGGGTTGTCTTAAATTTGCAGAGGCTGGGAAGAGTTAGGGAGGAGGTATGGTGTGACTTCTGAGAAACTTATAATCCTGCATCAATGGGCTCATTATCCTCATCTTTTCCACCATCCATCCAACAAAGATTGAATGACTCCTGTGTGCCAGGCATTCTGCTAGGCATTGGGAACAAAGTGATGAGCAAGATCACCAAAGCCTGTCCCATGAAAGAGCGCATGGTTTGGGGTAGCTTCAGCAGTTCTGAACTTTTGGACCAGATAATTCTGTCAGGTGGAGGGCAGCTGTCCTGTGTACTTTAGGATGTTTATAGCATGCTTGACCTCTACTCACCGTATGTCAGCAGCAACCCCTCCTCAGTTATGAAACCAAATGTGTCCAGACTTCACTAGCTGTCCCCTGGGAGGTATAATCCTCTCAATTCCCTACTCCATTGAAAAGCCAGGGGTCTGTTGGGATAGTCTTCATACCCACCTCATAATATCATTGTGACCATGTGGTAGAATGATGCGTGTATGCACAAGTTGTTGGCATTAATGTAAATTCTTCTATTCCTACTGCTTCTACTCTGGGCCTGCAGCAATTACAGTTTCACCTTCTGTTCTTATTCACTGTCCAGCTTCTGTCAAAACTTCTGAAGAGTAACCACCCTGAGGATCTTCAGGCTGCAAACCGGTTGATCAAGAATTTGGTCAAGGAGGTGGGCATTTTTTCAATGGGTTTGCTAGAACAAGGATTGGCAAGGAACAGTGTATGTATGTTTGTGGTTGAGGAAGTGAATGAACTGTTGTTTGGGGAAAAGAATGGCCATCTAGCTCTCAACTCTGGGGAATAGTCATAATATCCTTAAAGGAATATTATGGAAGGTGGTGATTGGAAGCAGAAATCTTGCTGCCATACTTCCCAGCTGCTTTTGTCCATGGTTCTTAAAGCATTTTTTAGCTACCAACTTCTGTCACAGGGACAGGTATTGGTGTGGACAAAGTCCAAACTTAGGAATCTGCTTTTTTAGAGGGATCAAGGCCGGTATAATGGAGTAGGTTACCAGGCCCCAAACTGCATTATCTTCACCAGGAATTTTGGGTTCTGAGTATTTTCTTTATCCTATTTTCACTTATTGTTCTGGTGGCTTCCCTGAGTTTTCAGCAGTAATCCTTTCTTAGCCCTTGTTCAGGCTTCATCCAAGGCTTGTACTCCCTCACTTCCTTCCTCCTCTTTCTCCTAAAAGGAACAAGAAAAATCAGAGAAGGTGTCTAGGAGAGTCAGTGCCGTGGAGGAAGTACGAAGCCACGTGAAGGTGCTACAGGAGATGCTGAGCATGTACCACAGGCCAGGGCAGGCCCCGCCAGACCAGGAAGCCCTGCAGGTGATAATTCAGGGATGACAAGAGATTGCACATAGTTATTCACAGTTTTTTTTTTTTTTTTTTTTAGACAGTCTCAAGATGTTGCCCTGGGTAGAGTGCTGTGGCATCATAGCTCATAGCAACCTCAAACTCTTGGGCTTAAGTCATCCTCTTGCCTCAGCCTCCCAAGTAGCTGGGACTACAGGCACCTGCCACAATGCCTAGTTACTTTTTGGTTATAGTTGTCATTGTTTGGCGGGCCTGGGCTAAATTCAAACCTGCCAGTTCCGGTGTATGTGGCTGGCACCCTAGCCACTTGAGCTACAGGTGCCGAGCCTTATTCACAGTTTTGATGTGTTTTGACCTATATGTCCCCACGAAGCATCATAATAATGAAGATAGTAAATACTTACGTATCTGTCACCTTGCAAAATTTCTTTGTCATCCTTTCCTCTTCTCTGTCCCTCCATCCTCAAGCAGCTACTGATCTACTGATTTGCTTTCTGTTTTGATTAGTTTACTCCTCCTTGACTCATGCGTAAATGGAATGCTATATTCTTTATTTTCAACTAGTTTCTCCTAGCATTATTTGAGATATATTCAGAATTGTTCTATCAGTAATTTATTTCTTGGCCAGGCATGGTGGCTCACACCTGTAATCCTAGCACTCTGGGAGGCCAAGGCAGGTGTGGATTGCTTGAGCTTAGGAGTTAGAAACTAGCCTGAGCAAGTTTCCCGTACTACGTCTCTACTAAAAATAGGAAAATTAGCCAGGTATAGTGGCAAGTGCTTATAGTCCCAGCTTCTTGGGAGGTTGAGGCAAGAGGATTGCTTGAGCCCAAGAGTTGAAGGCTGCTGTGAGCTATGATGACACCATGTTCCTCTACCCAAGGTGACAGAATGAGACTGTCTCAAAACCAAAAATACATATAGTTTATTTCTTTTTTGCAGAGTTTCACTTTGTTGCCCTTGGTAGAGTGCTGTGTTGTGACAGCTCACAGCAACCTCCAGCTCTTGGGCTTAGGCGATTCTGTTGCCTCAGCCTCCTGAGTAGCTGGGACTTGAGGTCCCTGCTTGGCTATTTTTTGTTGCAGTTTGGCTAGGTCCAGATTCAAACCCGCCACCCTCGGTATATGGGGCAGGCACCCTACTTACTGAGCCACAGGCACTGCTCAGTTTCTTTCTTTCTCTCTCTTTTTTTTTTTTTTGTAGAGACACACAGTCTCACTTTATTGCCCTCGGTAGCGTGCCCTGGCATCATACAGCTCACAGCAACCTCCAACTCCTGGGCTTAGGCAATTCTCTTGCCTTAGCCTCCCGAGTAGCTGGGACTACAGGCGCCTGCCACAATGCCCGGCTATTTTATTTTTTTTGCAGTTTGGCCAAGGCTGGGTTTCAACTCGCTACCTTTGGTATATGGGGCTAGCGCCTACTCCCTGAGCCATAGGCGCCGCCCTAGTTTATTTCTTTTTATTGTCAAGTAGTAGTCTTTTGTATGGATATAGCACAATATGTATAGTATATGTATTTATTTATCTGTTGATGGACATAGTTGCTTTCCCATCTTCCAGTGATTATGAATTAAGCTGTTTAAACAGTTGTATGCAGGATTTTCTATGAATGTCTAAGTGTGAAATTGCTGGGTAATACACTAATCGTGTATAGTTAAAACATTTTAAGAAATTGCCAGGTGGCACCTATGGCTCAAAGGAGTAGGGTACTGGCCCCATATACCGGAGATGGTGGGTTCAAACCCGACCCTGGCCAAAAACTGCAAAAAAAGAAAAAATAAATAAATTGCCAAAATACTTCCCAAAGTAGTTGCACTATTTCATATTCCTAATAGTGGGTAAGAGGTCGAGTTTCTCCACATCTTATACATCTTGATCTTGTTTTTTTCCAGCAAGATCCTTATTGAGACAATTAGCATGCAGTAAAGACCACCAGCACCCTTACATAGCTTTAGAACGTTTTAGCTACCCCTAAAGAAACCCTGAACCCATTAACAGTTATTCCCTTTTCCTTTCTTCTCCCACTCCTGGCAACCATTAATATTTCTGTCTGTATGGATTTGCCTATTCGGACTTTTCACATAAATGGACGCATATAATATGTGGAGTTTTGAGTCTGGCTGCCTTTTTTTTTGCAGTTTTGGCTGGGGCTGGGTTTGAACCTACCACCTCCAGCATATGGGGTTGGCGCCCTACTCCTTTGAGCCACAGGCGCCACTCAAGTCTGGCTTCTTTTACTTAGTGTAATGTTTTCTTTCCTTCTTTTTTTTTTTTGAGACAGAGCCTCAAGCTGTCATCCTGAATAGAGTGCTGTGGTACAACAGCTCACAGCAACCTCCAATTCCTGGGCTCAAGCGAGTCTCCTGCCTCTGCCTCCCAAGTAGCTGGGACTACAGGTGCCTGCCACAATGCCTGGCCATTTTTTTTTTGGTTGCAGCCGTCATTGTTGTTTGGCGGTCCCAGGCTGGATTCGAACCCGCGAGCTCAGGTGTACGTGGCTGGTGCCTTAGCCCGTTAAGCCATAGGCGCCAAGCCAGTGTAATGTTTTCTATGTTCATCCATCTGGTAGCAGATGTCACTACTTCGTTCCTTTTTATGGCTGAATAGTATTCCATTGTATGACTCTACCACATTTTGTTTAACCATTTATCACCTGATAGGCATTAGGTTGTTGTTAGGCATTTGGCTATTATGAATGATGCCTATATATATTCTTTTACAAGTTTTTGTGAACTTTTTTTTTTTGAGACAGAATCTCAAGCTGTCGCCCTGGGTAGAGTGCTGTGGCATCACAGCTCACAGCAACCTCCAACTCCTGGGCTCAAGCGATTCTCCTGCCTCTGCCTCCCAAGTAGCTGGGATTATAGGCACCCGCCACAACGCCCGGATATATTTTTGGTTGCAGCTGTCGTTTGGCAGGCCCAGGCTGGATTCCAACTTGCCAGCTCAGGTGTATGTGGCTGGTACCTTAGCTGCTTTAGCCACAGGCGCCAAGTCAATTTTTATGAACTTAAAGGAGTAGAATTGCTGCATCATATGGTAACTGTATACTTAACATTCTGAGGAACTGCCAAATTATTTTCCTCAGGTGGCTGTACCATTTTATGTTCCCACCAGCAATTTAAGAGGTTTTCAATTCTCCATATCCTTCCAATACTCAGTATTGCCTGCCTTTTTGATTGAAGGCACCCTAGGGGGTATGATGTGGTATTTCCCTGATAACTGTAAGCATCCTTTCCTGTGCTTATTCGCAACTTGTATATCTTGGAGAAGTGTCTGTTCAAATCCTTTGTCCATCTTTTGGTTTGTGTTTGAGTTATAAGTGTTCTTATGTATTCTGGATACAAGTTGCTTCTCAGACAGTTTTCTCCCATTCTGTGGGTTGTATTTTTACTATTTTGACAGTATCTTTTGAAATACAGATGTTGCCAGGCACTGTGGCTCACACCTATAATCCTAGCACTCTGGGAAGCTAAACCATGTGGACTGCTTGAGCTCAGAAGTTCAAGATCAGCCTGAGCAAGAGCAAGATCTTATCTCTGCTAAAAATAGAAAAATTAGCTGAGCATCGTGGTGGGTGCCTGTAGTTCTACATTGAGGAGGCTGAGACAGGAGGATCTTTTGAGTCCAAGAGTTTGAGGTTGCTGTGAGCCACAGTACTCTACCCAGGACTACAGAATGAGACTCTCAAAAAAAAAAAAACAAAAAAGATACTTTTAATTTCAGTGAAGTTCAAATGATTTTTTTCCCCCTCATTTCTTATTTTGGGGGGGTGGGAGGGGGTGATATTTCCAGAAGAGGATGAAAATGGTGGATGGGGGGATTCTTCTAGTGAAAATCGAAAAACCTGCTAGACCAATTCTGAAAGAGCTGTAACACTGGTTTTGTTCTCATACCTAAGAATCCACCTTCCAGGCTCGGCGCCTGTGGCTCAGCAGGCTAAGGCGCCAGCCATGTACACCTGAGCTAACGGGTTCGAATCCAGCCCGGGCCGCCCTGCAACCAAAAAATGGCCGGGCATTGTGGCGGTCACCTGTGGTCCCAGCTACTTGGGAGGCGGATGCAGGAGACTTGCTTGAGCCCGGGAATTGGAGGTTGCTGTGAGCTGTGATGCCATGGCACTCTATCCAGTGTGACAGCGTGAGGCTCTGTCTCAAAAAAAAAAAAAAAAAAGAAACCACTTCCCATCTGTACCAGGCCTAAGGCAACTGTTGTTAGTCTCTCTTGGAGCTCTCTTCTCTACATCCCTCTGCAGGTCCTATTTTAGCCTTCTCCCTCTGCATTCCAGGTTTTTGTTTCTCCACACAGGAGAAATGGCTTCTGCATAACTCTTGTATTTACCTGCCCTTCCATTTCACAAGATTAAAGAAATGAACTAGTGTCTTTCTCAATTCCAAACTCTTCGGTTCATTTATCTATCGCTGGTTCAGTCAGCTGTGATTGGGATTGGACAGAGAGCGAAAAGCATACTGATTTTCCTTTGTGACTGAAGGGGACAGTTTCAGAAGGGTGCTGGGTTTGGCCAGGTCGGATACTCCAAAGTCCCTGGTGAGATTGCACCAGGGTCCCTCAGGAAGGTCAGTGTGTTGGGCTTTTAGGCAACATAATCTATTCCCCACAAGATGATAACCTGCTAAGAGTCAGGAGAGAGGCACATAGAACAAATGTGTTCTCTTTATATCGGTAAAGCTGACTTTGGAAAATGTGGCACATAAGTATTGAAACTTCTAACCCCTGATGTGGCTGGTTTCTAGTCTAGTCACCGTGGAGCTGCCACCTTTAAAACATACAGCATGTAGTTGTAAGGAATGCAGTTCCTTATAGGCAGGTAGCTCCCAAGAACAAAGGGTAAGAATGAGTTCCTTTCTGCTTCATCTCTCACACTCCAGCCAGATAATGTCGTTTCACTAGCCGTGGGTAGAAAGAGGGCAGGGGGATCTGCAGAGGGAGGCCTGGAGTGTTGACTTTGTTAATAGAGTTCCCTTGCAAGGAAGGAAACCTAAAAGGTACAGAAGCTGTGTCTCTCCGTTATCAGTATGAGGATGAAATTGTCCAGAGCACTGTCCTCAGATGAGGAATATTAAATTTTCCAGATATGTTTGAGGAAAATGAGGTTTGGCTCCAAAGGAACCATGTGGGTGAATATCATGAGAGAGTAATAAAGTCAATAGGATGGGAGGCTTGGATGTCAGTAGTAAAGCAGAAGTTACCCTGTTGTTAATGTCATCCAGCCATGGGCAGAGGCAAGGAGCTTGAGGAAGCAATGATGTTGTGCTCACGGAGATGGTGAGTTCTTTCTGAGCTAAGGCCTTTTGTCACTTTAAAATTTTTTTTTATTTTAGAAAAAAGTCTTACACTTGTAGCCCAAACTTTTTCTGAAACTGTTAACTCCCATGTTACTTCAAATCTGTAATCATGAGTTTGGGACAGACTGAGGTGGGCTTCTGAAATCACAGTTTCTGCTGTTGTGAACCAAATTCTGTTTTTCTAGGTCGTGTATGAAAGATGTGAAAAGCTGCGGCCTACCCTGTTCAGGTTGGCAAGTGACACCACCGATGATGATGATGCGCTTGGTAACAGTTTTATTTCCCTAAGCATAGCTAGTACCCTAAGTGCAAAGCAGAATGGTTCTTCTGTTGTGCTGTTCTGGTGCCAGGATCAAGGCAGACTGTACTTTAGGTTCTGTAGTGATTGGGTTTGCATTACCTTAGAAATGATTTCAAGTAGAATCTAGGCTTGTGAAAGAATCAGCAGATCTGAAAGCCTGCAAAGGAGAGGAAATTTACTATGGAGATTAGGTGTTAACAGAAGTAGAAGAAATCCTACTGGAAGCTTAGGGAAAGGTTGAATGATCCCATCCATAAAGGTCAGAGAAACATCGAGGGGTGGTGCATCTTCAGGGGATCAACTTGTGTACTTTAGGGGCCTGGCCATCTTAATGAGCCAGGATGATGGGATATGGTAGGGACAGTGGAGAATTGTCCACAGGTACTGAAATAATTTTAAAACTTTTTATTATGGGAAGTCTCAAAACATAAAAGTAGTATAAATCCTAAGTATTCTTCACTCATTTTTGCCAATTACCAACTCATGGTGGATCAGTTTTGCTTTATTTTCTTCATTTTTTGTCACCCTCTGTCACCCACTGTAGAGTACTGTATTGTCATCATAGCTCACAGGAACCTCAAACTTTTGCACTCAAGCTATCCTCTTGCCTTGGCCTCCCAAGAAGCTGGGACCACACCTGGCTAGTTGTTCTATTTTTATAGAAACGGGGTCTTGTTCTTGTTCAGGCTGGCCTTGCATTCCTGAGCTCAAGCAATCCACCCGCCTCAGCCTCCCACAGTGCTAGGATTACACGTGTGAGCCACTTCATCCAGCTTTTTTTACTTGTTTTGTTTCGTTCTTTTCCTTCTCTTCTCTTTTTCTTTCTTTTTTTTTTTTGAGACAGAGTCTCACTATGTCACCCTTGTAGAGTGCCATGGCATCACAGCTCACAGCAACCTCTAATTCATAGGCTTAAGCAATTCTCTTGTCTCAGCCTCCTGAGTAGCTGGGACTACAGGCGCCTGCCACAATGCCCGGCTATTTTTTGGTTGCAGTTATCATTGTTATTTAGCAGGCCTGGGCCAGGCTTGAACCCACCAGCCTCAGTGTTTGTGGCCGGTGCCTTCCTTACTAAACTATTAAGGCTTACTTACTAAGCCTTTTTTTGTTTGTTTGTTTGTTTTAAATAAGAGGAAGGGCTTTATTCACCAGCCTGGAGCTTATTACATAGAGGAATCCGAAATGGCCGCCCTCTTTTTTTTGTTTTTGAAACAGTCTTACTGTGGTGCTCTTGGTAGAGTGCCATGGCGTCACAACTCACAGCAATCTCAGACTCTTGGGTTTAAGTGATTCTCTTGCCTCAGCCTCTCTAGTGGCTGGGATTATAGGCACCTGCCACAATACCCGGGTATTTTTTGTTGTTGTTGTTGCAGTTGTGATTGTTGTTCAGCTGGTCTAGGCCAGGTTTGAACCCGCCAGCCTCGGTGCATGTGGCTGGTACCATAACCACTGTGCTACGGGCACCAAGACTTTTTGTTGTGGCTGATGTTTGGGTCTTACTGTGCCTCTTTCTTTGTATTCACCAATAGCCTAGTCTATTTTGGAGTAAATTCTAGACATTTTGAAGTAACCAAATATTCAGCCAGGGTTAAGATTTTCCTGATTCTTTCTCTCCTTATTATCTTTTGCTAAATCGTTTAAAAAAAAAAAAACCTAACAAACAAAACAGTTCTAAATCAGACTCAAAAGACAAGCTATACTTTGTAATTGTTTGGTATTTTTTCAGTCTCTCTTAATGGACAGCAAACACCCACCCTCTCCTCCATTTCTTTTTTTTTTTTTTTTTTGTTTTGTTTTTTTGTTTTTTTTTTTTGAGACAGAGCCTCAAGCTGTCGCTCTGGGTAGAGTACTGTGGCATCACCGCTCATGGCAATCTCCAACTCCTGGGCTCTAGTGAGTCTCCTGCCTTCGCCTCCCAAGTAACTGGGACTACAGGCGCTCA